>JAYMTK010000628.1:0-20567 GCA_036897405.1 Pelargonium myrrhifolium
GTTATCTGATAGAGTAGTTGAGAGATATTAGCCTTGGTATTTTGTTATCTGTAATTCAAGAGCACTACAAATAGCTCTTGCTAAATGAATAGTGTGTGAAAACTCTTCTCATATTTGCTTGATTTAAGTTTGGGTACTTCTATCTAAAATGATATTTAGAGTGCAAGATCACAAGCGTGACTGTCTCACTCGAAGAGAGTTTTTAGATAGTAATGGTAGTGTGTTTGTGACTTTAAGATCATGTATGTGGTCAACACCTTTAAGAAGTTAACAATTTGACGATTAGAATCCACAAAAACGAGATGCGTCCTTTTATATATCCTCACCAAATACTCTAAATCTCAACAATACTCATCTAAATCCCCAAAATTATTATGAGTCTTGAAGAGGTTACGCCTTTTTTTTATCAGCAGAAGTATTTTTAATTTCTAAAGTTAATTTACAGGAAGGAATAAACAAAAGGTTACGCCTATTTGTAAACTCTCTTGAGATTCTAATCGTCCCACACTACGTACACCCGGTTGTTAATTGTGGGTCTTACGTACGTTATATATTTTGACGAGGCTCTAAAATGAAGCAAGTTCTAAACGTAACCTTTAGACTATCACTATAACATATTTTGAACTACCTTGCGAATGTTTGGAAAGTTGATGTTATTGATGGCATCATCACGACCTCCTCATGATGTGGATACATATAAGATTATTTTCCTCTATTTCGAAACAATTTTGAATCAGATGCTCAATTGTTCTAGACTGAAATACAAATTTTCACAATCGTCGTGACAACGTGTTTGTGTTAAATATAATAACATCTCTCTCTCTCTCTATATATATATAACGTGACATGCCTGCCCAATCGTGAATCCACCACGACTAGCTACATGTTTGTCCCATATTTTTGTAGGGAAAATATGTGACAATCTCGAATGATTGAGGGACAGTGTAGGTCACGCGGCACAGTGGGGTTGAGAAGAAGCAAGGAAGCAATTAATCCTGGCACACGGGGTGTCACCATGATTTTACTATAAGAATTCAACACAACAATCACTACACTCTCTGTCTTGTTTTTACTATTTCTTGTACATATTGAAACTCAAACCACAGTCCATAATCAACCAACCAACACATTACACATAGCTTCCTCTTAATTTCCCTATACACCTTGCGGTCCAATCCACCAATCATATTATATGACCTCAACTCGTACCAGCTATCATAAACAACGACTCATGCACTTCAACAAATCTCAGTTTCAGTACTCGTACAATTAGTGCATCAAAAATCTTTTGCCATCACGTGAACCAAAATCCAACAAAGCCAAATTCGTCATGATATATAATCACCTCTTGTTGGTGAGGACCTCTTTGCTAACAATACTAACAAAACGGTAAGGAACTGTAAGGAGTTGTTCTAAAAAGTTGAATTTCGTGTCATATTGGAGTATCTTAGTAATAAATGCTCACATTTGCTTAAAGGAGGTCATGAGTTCAACTTCTGAGTCGGACGGGGTGAGTTTGGGGTTAAAAAGGGGGTGCACCCCTCTGTTGTGCACCTCAAGGAAAAAAAAACAACTGAATAATATAAATCATTACATATACTCTCATAATTAGATGTTTAATATTTATGATAATTAATTATAAACAACGTACGCATTTGAGTAATTTTAACATATACTAGGTTCGGTCCATCCTATTGCCGAATACAGAGAACCTCATTTGTATAAAAAAATCTAACATTTTACGTGTTACTATATTAGTATAACAAAATAGAATCAGTTGACATTAATTATCGACAAATCAGGTTGACCATATCTATATTTTTTTGTTTTGTTTAAAACATAAAAGAAAAAAGAATCTAACTAGCAGCTAAGGACCGAGGAAAATTCACTACCCTCATGTCAGGTCGACCAAATATGCATTTTATGAAAAACAAAAATCTCAGAATTAGTTCTTAAAAGAAGTTAGTTATTCATGATCTTGTCTCCTTTAAATTTTATGCGTTTTATTGAACAATTTACTAAATTTTTTTCTAGTATATATACTAATCAATAACCGGTCGAAATCCAAAACTCATCATCCATCACCAAGATCAACAAAACAAAAAAGCTTTTAACTCAGTAGGTCAGCATATGAGAAGTACATAGAAGATCCGGAGATTTTCTAAAATTAATTAATAATTAGTTCTCATTATTTAAAGGAAAGATAAAGCAAAGATAAAGGGTATACAAATATTGGATACTCTGCAATCATCACCAACACAACACTTCTCTTCTTATTATTATTCTTCTCCTCCTACTAGTGTAATAATAGGCTTTGAGTCAAAGATTAAAACTCTAAAAAGAAGAGTTGTTGTTGTTGCTGCTGCTGCTGCTTCATTTCAATAAGTTTGATAAAACCAAAAATATATTTTAGTAGTAGTAGAAAACAACATATATAAAAACAAAGAGACCCCACATGCATGTATGATGAATACGATAGCTTAGGTTGGCGAAACTCGAAGCCACAAGGGGGTCCTCCATTCGATCGAAAGATTCAAAAAGACATGAATTAATGAGAGAGAGAGATAGAGAATCAGATCGTCTAGAGATTGGTGACGACGATGACCACATGCATTACATTACGACCAACACTTTCCAAAATATGCCCTCTCCTCTTCTCTACTACTATTTCCTTTGTAACCTACAATGCAAGCCAAAACACACTACCATTATCACAAAAAACTAGTAAAACATTTTAATTACTAGTACTATATTTATAATTAGTACCTCTCTCTCTACACATGCATGTATATTAAATAGTACTACCACATATGTGTGTGTGTGTGTATATATATATATATATATATTCCTATGTCGTAATAGAATGTGTGTAATTTTGCACTTTCCCATGCAACCCTTGTTCCCGTGATTGATCATACTTAACATTGTTCTATAAAATTAATTATTGCCAATTTTTTTTTTTTTAAGATATTAACCTCAAAGCTACCAAAAATCAAATGCGAACTACGACGGAAATCCCTCACAAACTGTGAAAGAAATCATATTTTTCGACACAAGTCCGTCACAAATCATCAGAATCCGTGACATATTTTTCTTGTTACAAGCATTTGTGACAAATGAATGATGACAAAATTATTCTATCACAGTTCGGTCACAAATGAGTTTTGTGACAAAATTTTAGTGATTTATGACTTCAACTTCTGTCGCATATCGCGATTTTCTTGTAGCGAAATACTTATTTGGTAATGATTTTTGTAAAGTCATACTATAGTTTATGACACAATTTTAAATAAATTGTTAGAGATGAATATTAAGGCATTGATAAAGGAAAATTAAATAAAAATAGAATTTACTCATCTATTTTATGTGACAAATCAATCAAAATTTAGATACTTTTAGTAATAAATTATTTTTTACCGACAAAAAAATATCACCACTTATTCAAACTTACGTTATTTTAAATATATAAATAAGAGAGAGCTACTCATATTGTGCTGCTCAACTCATTAAAATATATCTAATTAGTGGAGTCACCCATTTTACTAGTGTGTGTATATATATTGTTAAAATCTCTAAACAGAGAGTAAATAAATTAAAGCATCAATAAATGGAAAAGTGTTGTTCACGCGTCGCGTGGAAATGAAACATATTGGGTGAGACGAAATTAAGAGTATTTAATGAAGACAGGGGAGAGGATGTTTTTATTCTCCAGATTTCTTCTTATTAATGGAGCTGTGGGATTTGGTTAATCATCATCATAATTAAGGTTCTTCACCGCCTCACTCGCTAAACAACAAAACAACATAAACACCAATAACGATGTTAATAACATGCTCCATAATTAATCATGATGTTATGTGGCTCGTTGGATATGGTGGGCCCCACTTGGTTCTCCACTTTCCCAAGGTGAACACCAGATCGTTTTGGAATATTAAATCATAATTAAAAATATTGATAATTATTATTCGCATATTTCGCTAATCAATGTGCCACGTGGGCATTGCGTAGGTACTGATCTTGCTTGCATGCATGCATGCAAGCAAATGTGTCAATATAAAAGTATGTAATATAAAAAAAAAAAAAAATAATAATAATAAATACAGTGATATGTACGTGGTTTTTTTTTGTATTTTTCTCCTAAGAATACAAAATGAAGTTAAGTGTATTAGTTAATAAAGAGAAGGTGTTGTTGCATATGTTCAAGTACATGTGTTTGGAACCAAAACAGAAAATTAGCAAGTGCATAATATGTGTAGGAATTTTAATTGAGGAAAAAATAATGAAGAAACCAAAAGAAAAATAAAAAATAGAGCGAGTGAACGAATACGTTGTCAAACAAATTACCATCGAAAGTCGAAAGTTGGAACCTTTGAGATCTCTTGATACATGAAATCATAAATTCCTAAAAATTGGAAAAAAAAAAAAATAGGAGTTTCTGAAAATTTATTTTAACATAAAGCCTAGAAAAATGATTGAAACAATCTTGTTTGAGATACTTATTGGTGGCTGTTAGCAATACCATTATCGGGATATTGCAAAAATATATCGTTTGTTTAAAAGAACGCAACAATAAAATAAAGTAGTGTTTGGTGAACCCACGGCACGCATCAATTAGGTATTGAATACTACTATAAATTATGAGATGGAGACATATAAAACACATGTAATTGAACCCATATGTGTTTTTCATTTCTCTTTAACAACTTAATATATTTTGAATGAAGAAAATGAGTAACTTTAGTTATTGTATATCCTCAAAAGCAACAAGATACAACTGGAATGAATCTATAGAGTAATCTTTAATGGAAAATGGAATATATATGATGGTGGGTTGTGTTGGAGGGGTTTGGGGATTGGTCTGGTGATTTTGTTGTTGACAGGATCTTTTGGGTATTTGGCAATGCCAAGTAAGGCTAAAGTAATGATATTTAGGAGGAAGCAAAGAAAAGGAAAAGTAACAAGTGTTGATGAGATTGAGAAGCCCAATATATATAGCCAATATTTATTTTTGAGAATTGACCAACAATATATGTATATTGTGATTTTTAGAAACCCCAATCAAATCCTTCTCCCTATAAAGATAACTTGTTCTCACTTGTCAGTATCATGACATCTCAGGAACAACTGTAACCTCTAATTGTCTCCTCTTGGGAGGTCTATCAATATAGTCTTTTACTCATACTTCTATTCCAAATTCTTTCTTACTACCTATTATTGGTACTTCCTTTACCTTTCTCTTTTTTTTTAGTATTTTAATATTACTTAAGACTACAATGAAGAATTCAAGTTATGATTTTTTTTTTTTTTTTTGAGTCAGAGCATTTTATAATTAGATTATAATAGAATTATCAGTTTCGCTAACACTAACTAGGAAGAGTTTATTTAATCTTATTCAGTTTCAATTTAATTTAGTAGACGTTTTGTAATGTCCACACTCAATAGTGTATATAATAAACAATTCATGATTTCAATTAACTATTTTGTTCTAGACTTCCAATGCCATTTATAAAGACATTAAAATAACATTAAATACTTTTATATCAAAATAATACTAAATAATGAATGAAATGACATTTATTATAATAAAATATTTCTAAGATGTATAGTGAATCGTTCATATTTTTATTAATATGTATAGCCAAAATATATATTTCTGTTGGTGCACAAACAAATGCACAAACTAACTTGTTATCATTACAAAATTAAACCGAGTGTTTTGTCATCAGATCTCTCCGTGCCTTTAATTTGTAGGGGAAAAACTTATTTTTGTAAATAAGTTAAGTTGATGGCTAAATCAAACACATACAATGCAAATGTCCCACTTGAATTACTCAATATAATTCTATTTAATATACAAAAACAACATGTTAAACTACATCCTCTTAATTAATGTACTTAATTTCCATTGATTTTTACTCTCTTTTGGATTTAATTGGGTTACTTCATAGCAACAAAAAAAAGGGTTCAAAGGTACAAAAGAATAAGAATATATACCCTAGCTAGCTACTTGATGACCAAATTGAGACAAAAAACATGGTAGGAGCAAAAAGAAACCTTAAAGAACAAGTGCTATTCACCGACATCTGAATATTGCCCAAAATTTGGGAGAAGCATAATTTGGGGCTGGATCTATGATCTGGTCCTCCCCTGACCAATGTCCTTTACCTCCACATTATATGTTGCCTTTACATCCTTGTATCTCTTGTATACTTTGAATCTCTCTCTCTCTTTTGATGATCATCAAATGTGAGCATACAATAATATTACACTTATTGCTTTGCTTCTTTTGTTTCATGTCACACTATGCACCAATATTGTTGTGGTGTGGTGTGGTGATCTATGACCAGTCAAGGATAAAGTGTTGATGAATCCTTGCCTTGTCATGCTGGTTTTGTCATATGCTGTGTGTATGTGTTACACAACTCGACTTGTCCCAATTTAGAGATTCGGTTTGGAATCCATGTTAGGAGCAGGCTTTTCTCTTTCCATTTTAGAGCTTTTATTTCTTATATATGTTAGAGAATCTAGTATATGTGATCAGTGATCCAACCACTAAAAAATCTTTAAGAAAAATACTCTTATTTTAAAATTAGTAAGTATTATACTTTACTTATCATTGGCGTACGTAGTAAGATATGAGATACAGGGTTTGTTTGGCCCGACTTCAAGTTACTCGTAATTAAATTTGGTTGTTCCATTTTGTTTACAATTTATTTTTTATTAAACTAAAAAGAAAATGGGTACAAAGGATTGATCAATTTATTTCACCGCGATGATGAAGAAAGATTGTTGTAAGAAGAATTGAGATCCTCCAAAATATTGTCAAAAACATGGTGGTTCCGAACAAGCCGTATTTGGAAAATGAACCCAACATTCGTTCAAAACTTGAAAAAAAAGATCGAAGTATGATATATCTCGGGCCATTGAGAGTCTACAATCAAGGATGGGAATGGAGCCGGGGTGCCCCACCAAAGTTGAACCTGATCCCAAATCTTCTGAGCCCAGGAACATCGGAGGAAGAGGTGGCCGCAATCCTCAAAAGCTCCCGAGCACCGTTTGCCATGATTTAACACTCGTTTTCATCTCGTCAAACTTTCTATCCTAATTCGTTCAAACTCATATTTCTTCAGGACCCTTCCATGATTCTATCTGATTAGCCTCACTACATGTTACCCTCGATTTGGATCGCCTTTTGATCCCACCCTTCGTAGACCCTCGTAGGCTTCATGAGCTTGCGCATGAGATCTCCAAGGTTCCTAAGCTTGCGTGTGAGATCTTTGAGCCTCGCGAGTTTCTTCATCTCGAACCTAGTACTCGCTTCGTCAGCCCATTGCATGACCTTCATGTATATAGTTCGTTTCGCTCTAAATATATCCATGGACCCCGAATCATCCAAGTCAACGTGTCATTGAGTCATTTGGACCTCCCAACTCATTTTAAGCACGCTACACCCAATTGATAATCTCTTAGACTTCCATCTATATCATGTTAGTGAATGCGTGTGAAACTCCTAAACATGATATGCACCGAGACAACTCATAAATTTAACTTTTTCGGTGCCTTCTCGGGTAACACTACCCAAATATACCTCGGTTATTCACCCGATTACCGCCACGTGCGGTGCGCATATATCATCGTTGCCTCATGGTATCCTAACTAACTCTCATAGTAATGAGAACACACACTGGAATATCTTGAAATTAAGAAATGGATATTCAAATACTCTATAATACACTGAGGAGGATCAGAGTATGATTGGGTAGTAAGGCTATTATTGAGCTCTTAATGTACTGTTTCATGAAAATACGTAAAAGTACGTATTCCAGATTTCCGTATTTTGTGCACAGTACAGACTTAACCCCCAAAAAACGGGAAATAATGTGGCCATTCACCCAACAACACAGTAGCAATATGCCCTACAATGCCTTATGATTAGCTCTCTATCTATATATAATATTCTCATGCACCAAACCAAACCAAACCAACCCATATTCTTCGATCGGGTACCGAACTTTACACCAACACATATTTTCAATCCACCACCTGTTCATTACACAGTACTATTTATGCACTAGCTCTGGTTTTGATTTTTTGGATCATGTCTATAGAGGTGATTATTCGAATTATGGATTGAATTTGTTCGGATTCAAATTTAAGTGCAAATTGGTTGATTTGGACGGATTTGTCCGACCCAGTATGAAATTTGTCGAATCATATCATACCTATTTTAAGTCTGATTAAAATTCATAAGGTGTTCAAAGTTTGGATCCAAATTTGCCAAGTCTACATGCTTGTGTGCGAGAGAATATATAGAGAGAGTAAAGTCACGACCATTAATTTTCAAGACTGCTTTTGTTTGGGCGGGTGTGAAGAGCTCATAAATTTATTTGTACGGTATAAATAATAGTTAGTGTCATGTCGAATTCCCGAAGACTTTGGATGAGTGTATTATATGACATAATTTGTTTTCTCGTGTATATATAAAAAAAACCGTTATCATATATATATATATATATATATATATATATATATATTTGAAAAACTGCACGAAGAGAGCAAGGAGGCTCGGATTTGGAGGTGTAGGGGGGCTTGAGATAGGGTGGGCGATTTGGATTTGGATGCAGAGATTTTTGAGTTCATGAGTAATTCCAAGAAGCCGGAGGCGTTTTGACACAGAGGGGTGGTGGTTTCCAGCGAGTGTACGGACAATCAGAGACGGAGAGAATAAGAGAACAATGAAGGGGTAGAAGAGGGGTATTTTCGTCTTTTACACACTTAACTGACATCATATTAACGACAAACTTATTTGCAACGGTTTTGAAAGTATAAGGTAGTAAAAAGTTAATTTGATAGCTCATGGTACTAAATTGCAAATGAGATATAGTATAAGAGTATGAAACTATAATTAACCATTTTTTTTGATCAGTTTCTTCCTTTTTAACCCAAAACTCCACTCCACCCGATTCAATGAGATTCGAACACACGACTTCCCACACAAAAGGATGTGTGTCTTACTATTGAGCCATCACTTAGGGGACTATATTAACCCTTTAATTTTCAGTTGTCAGTTTAGTTTTGATATAAATCAATCTTCCTGTTCTAAAAAAATTCTCATATATATTTGAAATTTCATTGTACTATTTTGAATTGGTTTTTGTTAACAATTATTGGGTGGAATGTGTATATTGATTGATTTGGGGGAGGCTGACATTGCATTAATGGGCCATGTGGGTAGGTGGGCTTATGCAGAGCAACCCCATTTGGAAAGGGCAAAGCACAGTTTGGTCACACTCATATATACCATTATGCTCCACAACTTATAATGTGTTGGACCACTTCCCTTGTTTTCTTGGACCACCCTCTTCATGGTTTGGTTTGGTGAACAAATTTATGAACAACACCCCATTCTTTTTTTCTTCAGCTTCTTTCTACTTTTTTGGGTTTGAGGTGAGGTGGTACAACTACAACTACATCAACTCTAATTCTAATTTTTGTTAGCATTGTAGAATGACAAGGATGGTTTAATGTCCTTGCCCATATAGTGAAGATATGGATCAACTTGGTGGCGATCAAAAAGTGTTCCACATAACCTATCGATATGGTGAATTTGTAGTTGCACGCACGTGTTTCGTGAGCAAGTAGATGAGAATTTCTAGTTGCAGACGTTCCTTCGGTAACCATGGGAACGCATTAGAATCCTGCGGGCACAAATTTTAGTTCTAAAATTACATCGGCGGGGACACGTTTCCGGAGCAAATCCGCAAGGACGCATTTATGGAGCAAGTTCGCGGGAACGTGTTGAGATATTCAAAGAAGATATGTGGTGAATTTGTTGAGGATGTTAAACATCTAAAAATCCGTTGTGGTGGACCTTTTGACATTTGAAAAGAGATTAACGTGACGCTCAAACACCACTTGTCGTATCCATATGTCTTTTTTTTTTTTTTTTTTCCAAGTTTTTCTTTGGGGTTCAAGGCTAATTTTTCCACATGACCTTTCTTATTTCATGTACTACAACTTTTGACATTTGAATTATACACACATTAAAGTGGGCTTAGGCCAGCTTAAGAAGTAGTTGGGCCCAAGAAAGAGTAATAGTGCTTGAAGCCCAGCTCACGAGTTAAGTTATGGGCCAGGCCCGTATATTCAATTACCTGCTCCAATGTCTTTGCCGTTAGGTAATTACCAGCTCCAGTTCTTGGGTGTAGCCTCCTTCTCCCGCCACCCACCCTTAAACCCTAGCATTGCTTAAACCCTAAGAGCATACCTGCGTAGCAACAACTGAAGCTCACGGAGGAAGAAGATGGGTTCTGATTCTTTAATGGACTCAATGGAGTTCAAGGTTAAGGAGTTGATGAAGGAGGTCCAGCTCGACTATTCACCTGACCTCACTAAGCTCGTCAACAAAACTGTTTCCGCTATCAGAAAAGCCATTGCCAAAATTCCTGAAGATTTGAAGGTTCTTTTTCTCTTTGTAATTTGAACTATGTAAATTCAAAATCTGTACTTTGTTGCATTGAATTTGTAGATTCAGGTAGAATTTAATCTCTCAAATCCCAGTTCTCTTTCGTTCATGCATTTCATTAATGTGTTGATTGTTTGAATTTGGATGTTGGAAACTATATGAAATTTGATTCCAAAAATAATTTATTCATGTTTTCCTCAGTCATTAGACTCAAGTTTTGTCCTTTTTAATGACCCACTAAGTCAACGAATTGGGTGTCTGAACAATTGGCAGGTTACAGAAGATTGGGCACCAGGGTTTATTAGAGACATCGGTGCGGACAAAGTTGACTTCACCTTTAAGAAGCCAAAATCTATTGAAATTGGTGGGAGTTATGCTACCCGTTGCATTGCGAAGCCTGATGTAAATGTTGACATTTTCATTAGGTTGCCGAAGGTAAGCATCTAGCTGCTTTACCATTTTGGTTTTCATTATCAAAAGAAATAATCGAGCTATGAGGATTCATAAGTGGGAGATTTTGTAAGTAAGGAATATACTAGATCAACTTAGAGTTACATTTTTCGAATCCCACTGCATAAGCCTTAAGATAGTATAAAATTGGGCACTTGGCTCAAATGATATAATGTAAGCAAAATCCTTGATGAATCATGATAAACTTTGTTTAATACCTTAGAATAAGGTTTTATATGTTATTTTCTGAGTTTCTCCTTGTGGCAGGAATGCTTTAATGAGAAGGACTATTTGAATTACCGATACCATGCCAAAAGGTTCCTTTATCTTTGTGTAATCAAGAAATACTTGAAATCCTCATTATTTGAGAAGGTTTACTGGTCTACCTTACAGAATGAGGCCCGTAAACCTATACTGGTTCTCTCTCCAGGTTCGTTGTTATCTGATATTTCCATTTAGTTTATATGTTCTTCAAGTTGTTTTAGTTAGAGCGAACGAGGTCTCACTTGATTCTGTGTAGCTCACTATTTATTTGGAATAAAACTGAAAAGAAAAATATCTTTGGTATGTAGCGGAGAAGCCTGATGAAATTCCTGCATTCTCTGTAAGAATAATTCCTACAGCAACATCATTGTTTAACATTTCAAAGCTTAACTTGAAGCGTAACAATGTTCGTGCTTTAAATCAAGGTAGTTATAACTCCAAATAACTGATTCCCTTTTCTTTCTTTTCTTAAACAGCTAAGTCTGTACATGTGATGTTCAATGTGCATTTATATATCTCTTTTTAAACCTTTTACAGGGACTGATCCTCAGCCTACGCCAAGATATAACAGTAGTATTTTGGAAGACATGATTATGGAGGACAATGCCGAGTTTTTGAAGAAAACTTTTCTTGGATGGAAGGAATTAGGAGAGACTGTCATTCTTCTGAAAGTATGATACTATGCATTTTGACTATATATTGATGTTATAGTTGTCTTCAAGAGCTGGAAATTTATATTGTCTTGTTGGTTCAGGTCTGGGTTCGGCAGAGAAGTTCAATATATGCTCATGATTGCTTAAATGGATTTCTAATCTCCATCATATTGTCATACCTTGCATCTCGGAATCAAATTAACAACTCAATGAAGGCAATGCAAATATTTCGTGTCATGATGGACTTCATTGGTGTGTTAGTTTTAAATTTATTTATTGTCTTTCTAAACCAGTTTATTGGTTTAGATAAAAATATCTCTATGCCAGTTTTCTTTTTCTTCAGTGCTAAGATTTATTAACAATTCTATGCAACTTACAATTAGGAAGTTAACATTTCATTGGAAGTTTGAGAATTCAATTATACATTTGAGATGTAGTAACTTGTTGATATCCAGTTATATGAAAAAATCATTGGTTTTTGTGAAGCTTACTTGTTTCATATTTATGGTGAAGTTATATGAAAAAAATCAATGGTTCCGCTAATAAAAAATTAAGTATGACTATTAAATAAATCAAGCTTGTTCAGTAGGACAAATAAAAACGCGAACTCAATTATATCTCTATATTTTGTCTGGTTAGTCAATGCTTATTATTTAAATGATTCGTCATAGTTTTTTAACCTTTTTTTTTCTTTTTTTCTTTTTCAATTTTGAACATTGGGTTGAAATAGGAATAGTATGCAAACCACGGTATTTAGTATTAGTTTATCTGCTTTTTCATAGGTATTCAAAGATGGCAATAAATCCAACACTAAGGTTCAATTAATGGATTGTAGGCCAATTAGAATACTTACTATTTATTTTCTCACTGCAGCCTCCTCGAAGTCATGGAGCCGTGGTCTTTACTTTCATCAAGAGGACCAGAAAGCTATTCCAAAGGAGGTCTGTTGCGTCCTGATATATCAGCATTTTAATTCCAATTTTATTTACGTTCTATCATTAGTGTTTAAGCACTCTGATAACATTGCTTGTATTTTGGAAAATTATTTGTTATTTTAACTAATTTGTTTGGTTTCTCATTTCCAGCTCATGAGCTCTGCCTGTGGTCAAATATTTTTGTTGGGTGTAAACCAAATCATATGCTATAAAATATCTGTCTTTTGACGTCTTCAAATAATTACTTCCTCTGTTCCAAAATGAGTGTACAGTTTCTTTTGCATTTTTGTCCTAAAATGAGTGTTTTATTTCTGTTTTAAGAAGTTAGTTATGCATGAATTACCAGCAGTATCCCTATAATACAACATTAACTAATTTCTTCTTAGATTTTTTCAAAACAGAAACAAGGACACTCATTTTGGGACGGAGGGAGTATACGTTAATCTGATATTAGTCTCTCTTTTGAGGCCTCACAAATCATTTACACATCTGTTTCTCTTTTCTCTTCACACTGCTCTTCCATATGTTGTGTTCATTATGTGGTATGGAATTGCAGGAAAGGGTGCAATTATTAGAATCATTTCCTGTGGTTATTTGTGGTTCATCCAACTACTTCAACTTTAGCTTCAGGATGTCAAAGAGTGCTTTCTTAGAGGTATGTTATGTTTTCAGATTAACTTAATAGCCAGTAGGACCATGGTGCACTCACTTTAGAAATTAACTGTATCCTTATTTCACAATATAGCTCCAAGATGAGGCTGCTCTGACAGTTAAATGCATAGAACAATGTGGAGATGGCGGATTTGAGGAACTTTTTATGACCAAGATAGACTATCCTGCTAAATATGATTATTGCATAAGGTATACTTGTTTGATTCTATAATTGCATGTCTGTCACTTATAATTGATGTTTGTAACAGTATTTTAAATGCAGAGTAAAAACAAAATTTATAATTCACGGTTTCGATCAACTGCATACAACATCTTCGTCTATATTTATTTGGCAAAATTTAGAAAATGATTCCTGAAGTTCCCATCCCAGCAAAATTAATACTCCTATGTCCCAAAATGAGTGTCTTGGTTTCTATTTTGAGAAGTTAGTCAATGTTGTACATTTCCTCTTGTAACCCCATGAACACGTGTTTTAACAAACTCAAAGGATACTAACTAACTTATTATAAGGATACTATTAATAATTCATGCATAACTAACATCTTAAGAAGAAAACAACACACTCATTTTGGGACAAAAAAGCAAGAGAAACATGACACTGATTTTGGGACGGAGGGAGAATTTCTTTTAGCTTGTTTTTTATTTGCAATGCATTTTTTCATTGTTGCACCACTGGAGAAATGATTTGTTTAGTTTCTAGCCATTTCTCTGACCATATTTTATCTTTGTTGCCCTTGATTCTCTGCATGGTGCTTTTTTAGATTGAATATGAAAGAAAAAAGCGCGGTTTATGCATCCGGATTTTGCTTGGATGATGAATGTTGGAGATTGTATGAGCAGAAGGTATATCGACTTCTTTACCAAGGACTGGGAGATAGAGTGAAGTTCATCCGTGTTACGTGGAGAAATACTTTTATGGAATGCAACATAGAAAAAGTATGTGTTCAAGCATTAAACCTTATGCCTTCAGTTAAAACTCACCATGTGCTGGATCACCTAGGTCTAATTATCTTATGATTTCAGGGATTGTCAATTTTTGATGTAGAGCCTTTGCTTGTTGGAATCTCTGTGAGCTCTTTGGAGAAAGCTTTTAGAGTGGTTGATATCGGGCCAGATGCTGAAAATAAAGAGGAGGTATCTGCATTCTATGTTATACTATATTTTGAATATCTTGAAATGCACGTACTTATCTAATCTTTTGCCTCAGGCTCTCAAATTCCGTAGGTTTTGGGGGCAGAAGTCAGAGCTTCGTAGATTTAAAGATGGTAAAATTGCAGAAAGCACAGGTACGGCATTTTATGCTTCTGCTGAGAATAGTTGTATCTGTTTACTTGTCATAAGGTGATTCACTTAACTCTCTTTTCTCGATTTGATAGTGTGGGAAAGTGAGCAATGGGCAAGACATCTCATCATAAAAAGGATTACTGAGTATGTACTTTTGCGACATCTTTCTCTATCAAAAGAGAATATTGTGCATATTGTGGATCAACTCGATTTCTCTTTGCTTTATGGTGCTGGAGGTAACGGTTCATGGACAAAAATTAATGTTAGTTTTTGTGATATTCCTCTTCATTTGCTTGATGAATATTTTGTAAAATGAATGTGATTATTTATTTTCAGATCCCATATCTTTTTCTGGAAATCTGCTTGGGGCGTTTGATGTTTTATCAAAGCGCTTGCGTCTTATTGAAGATATTCCTTTGAAGGTATCTAGCGTTCAGCCCTTGGATTCAGGTATATATTTTTTGCTAGCACAACCGTATTTCACTAATCACCTTTGTTGGTCTTGCATCATAATGCTTCTCATAGTCATCGCACCGGGTGCAAAATTTCCTTGATAGAGATGCTTCTGCTTGGTTATTAGTTGAGGAACAAACATATTTTAGCTACTGTAGGATGAAGAAATAATGTTACATGATAGGTAATGTATGCTACTTGTATGTATAATATCCTATATGGACGGAATAATCTAAAAAACTAATAATGCATGATGTCTTGATGCAAATGCTGTTTGACCAGTGTAATACTGCATTGTTGAAAGGAAGTTGTGAAAACTTGGCTGTGATGTTCTTGTCATGAACTCTTTATATACCTTTCTCTTCTGTATATTACTAATACATATGCAATCTTTTGAACCTACCTGTTCATACAGTACTTTTATCCTCTTGGATAATTTGTGGTTTATTTTTGCACATGAAAAGAAGGTGCATATATTTTATTATACATATTAGCTGAATTTATATAGTATTAACAATTTAATCACTAATTTTAGTAAAAATTCTGGGTTTAAGAGTAGTGTTCATTGACTGGGATATCAATATTTACAGCATTCAGGTTTACATCTGTCTTTCCTCCCGAACCTCATCCACTAGCTAATGAGAAAGGTAGTATTCCAAGAATACAAAAGCTGCCTTCATCCTGTATTCAGCCACTGGATGTTATGATTCAGGTATACTACCTATGGAGAAGTCATATTCATTTAGTTATCTTGTTCAGTTAACTTATAATGGGTTACATATGCTCCTATCCAGTTGGAAGGTTCTGGAAACTGGCCGATGGATGATGTCGCAATTGAGAAAACTAAATCTGCATTTCTTCTTAAAATTGGAGAAAGGTGGGTTAGCTAGGGTCTTTATTGAGAAAAAAATCATCTTTGTGAACGATCTACCTGACAATATGATATGACAGTCTTCAGAATAATTGGGGGATGACATGTACTGCTACTGAGGAGGATGTGGATGTTCTTCTGTCTGGATATGCATTTCGGCTCAAAATTTTGCATGAGCGAGGCCTCAGTTTGTTGAAGAATGAAAGTAAGAACTCTCAGCTTTATATATGTCCCCTTATCCATGGACATGATGGCGAGGCTCTGTAATGGACTAACTGGAGTTATTCTATTTTTTTCAGCTGCAAGTGATCAAGCAAAGCGAGTTTCTTCTATTGACAAGAAACTTTTTGTCCGTAGTCAGCATTCTAGCATGATTAATGGGTTACTGGGTCTGTTCCCAGCATATGGGCCAGTTGTTAGGTGAGTGTTAGAATTTTGACTTGGCTTTATTTATCCTAGTGATTCAGTAATTCCAAATACCTGTTTGATTATCTCTGCAGGCTTGCAAAACGATGGGTTACATCGCATCTCTTTTCAGCTTGCTTGGCAGAGGAGGCAGTTGAGCTGCTAGTTGCTCATCTCTTTTTGAAGCCTTTGCCATTTTATGTTCCTTGCTCACGGATCACAGGATTTTTAAGGTTGAGTAACTACTGTTAAATTTTTTAAGGCAACCAAAGAAATTTAATAATCATGCCTATCATGGTTCTTGTCACGTGTTAAACTGTGGGTATCATTGTATCAAACATTGATTTTCTTCCTGATCATAAGCATTTGTTGTAGTTTGTTTTACATGCAGCTGTCAACATCTTTGTTTCTTAAATATCAGTAAAAGACCGTGAACGGAAAACAATGGGCTATTCACATTGAAACTTTGTTACAAAAGCAAGTAACAAATGTTTAGCAACAAGAATCGTATTTGGCCTAGATATGCAGTTCCTTTCTGTGTTCTTCAATCTTTTGCAGATGGGAAAAAATTACATTTTAGAGAGCACCAACCTGATGATATTTGTAATAGTTAAAAATTGAATGCTTGGAATCCATGTCTAGAATCTAGATTGTACCCTAGGTGCATCTAAATATAGTTAATATCATGACTTTAGGATAATATTAGAAGTCTTTTCCCACCTCATGCTTAATATTTCCTGCGCATCTATTAATTTTATTGATAGACAACTTGATTTGCAGGTTCCTGCGTTTACTTTCAGAGTACGACTGGACCTTCTCTCCTTTGGTGGTTGACATAAATAATGATTTGAGTTCTGCTGATAAAAAAGAGATAAATGTACGCGACTGCTGATTTAGTATTTTTTAGATTAAAATACTGGGTCCTTCAGTATTATGCTTTGCGAAATGATTCTAGTTTTAATTGCTACTACTTTCATATCACTTGTACAGGATAATTTTTTGGTAAGTAGAAAGTCTTCTGAACAAGACACACAAAATGTAAGCCCGGCGATGTTCTTGGCTACAGCTTATGACAAGACATCTGAAGCATGGACTAGAATCTCACCTAATTTATTGGTATGTATTTCTCTTAATTGGAACTTGGTTATGTTTATCGTATATGAGATGAAGTTTCCTTGTTTTTTTATACTTGCTATCTGATGACGACTTCATTTTTCTCCTCAAGTGTTTTGACTTTAATCTATAGGTTGTGCTTCTGTTGACGATTTTCAAATTTTTGAATGGATATTCTTTTACAAATAAAATGTTTCATAACAGTTTCAAATTGGACTTGTACTAATATTGAATATAGCCACAGAGAGTTTTATTTCATGTTATACTGCTATAGTTTAATTCATGACTGTTGCAGTTGTAATTATTCCGAGTATGTGGACCAATAAATTGAACAATGTATCAAGTATAGATTTATTTATTAGCCCTGCTTGGCATAATGTGTACTTTGGTGAACTCGGTGATTTTCTACATACAGGTCATTTGTTATTAATTGTTGACTGATATATCTGGATTGTGCTAGTAGTCTATTCCCAGTTGACATGTATTTTTATTGTTGGTGTTGATGGTTTCTATTTATTTAATGTAAAGGAGCTCAAGAGGTTGGTAGCTTATGCTCGAAGCAGTGCAAATCTTTTGACCAGACTCATCTTACACGATCAAATTGATTCTTACCAATGGGAGGTGAGCAAGTACTTTGTTCAGCTGTCATCGTACTCATCTAAGCTTGTTACTAAACACTATATTCGGTTTGCAGTGTCTTCTCCGAACTCCTTTGAGCAACTATGATGCCATAGTTCTTCTCCACAGGGATAAACTAGCTTACCCTCAACGCCTTCTCTTCCCTTCAGAAGTAACTCAAGGTATTATCTGGAATAAAACTGGATTGCATGGTTTTCTGCATTTTTTCTCCTTTCTTTCTTTTGCTTCACACAAAAATGACAACGCAATGCACAAGGCTTCCCTTAATTCTGTGTACTTGTAATTTATGATTCCCTCTATTGGACAGGGAGGTCTATTGCTCGTGGGAGTGCTAGTAAGGCTTTCCACCCCTTTATGCTCCCGGGAGACTTAAAGGGGAGCTCGGAGGAAGTAAAAAATAAACTTATGGTAAACTTCGATCCATTGAGGTGCTTTGTTATGGATATGGAGGTAAGTATCACACGATTTATCGTCAATCTTGATAACATCAGTTGAGCATTTGCCTTCTGTTCTTATGTGTTCGTATAAATACTGTAGAGAGATTTCTCCGACACATTCAAGGTGTGGTATGATTCTCTCGGAGGCGATGCTATTGGCCTAACTTGGAAGAATTTAGCCTCAAAGGTATAATAGAATCTGTATATCCTAAATTTGTTGTGGGAACATTATGTGATGTTTTAGTTTGTGATAAATGAGTTCACACAATCTCATTGTGTCGACAGAAACGAGAACGAGAGGAAGAAGATGAGGAAGAAAAAGATCCGGTTGACGTGCTAAAAACAGTTGGTGAGGTTGGGAAGGGGTTTGTAAGGAAAATTAACCTTCTTAAGGTTCCAAAGCTCATGAATTAAGATGTTCTCCCCCAATTTTGTTACTATTTCATGTATTCTTCCAATCCAATAATAGTAAGTGATAACAAAAGGTTCCATGTTGTAAGTTTTTTTCCTTCTTGTGTTTTTGGTTGATTGGCAAGTAGTTGTACCATGGTCTTATATGTGGTTTCAAAGAATTTTGATAGATAATTGTAATATGTAGTATGGGAGGGAATTGGAAACTTCAGTTTTGTATTTATTGGTGTATATGAATTTATGAGAGAGCTTATTCAATTGAAAGGTTCTTTGTTTTCTATTGAATATGGTCTTCATCTTTTGATATAAAGAACTAGATGTGTTTGGATTAGTTTATTGTTCTATCAAACTAACTTATAAACATCAAGCTTATTTGTTTAGTAAATTTGAAACAATTCATGAGCTGCCATTTTTAAGTGGTTAATAAGCTGAAAACAAAATAAATTAGAAGTATAAATTTTTTCACTTTTCAGCTTACGAATAGAAGAAAAAAAGAAAGCCAGTTTGACCGCTACAAAGACATCTACATCATTGTATTCTTTTGTTGACAAAATTAAAGAAAATTTCATAATATAGTGATTAAATATTAATTTGATGATTTTTATGTTGTTGTATTTCTCTCAAAAAAAAAAAAAAAAAAAAAAAAACAAACCTCAAAAGCTTGTTCAAGTCTTCAAGAAATGGGTGTGGGTCTGGATCTTCGGTACTGGTTCCTCCTCCTTCTCCTTCTCCTAGCCTCGCCGGACTTTTTGTCTGAACACTGGCTCTGGACTTGGAGAAATCACAGGTAATATTAAGCTTCTTCACGAGAAATGAGAACATATATATGGGCGAGAGGTCAGGTGAAATGGGCAACTCGGGAAGAACGACATGTCGTTCGCATCAGGCAAAATTTCAAAAAATATCTCCAAAATTAGAGGGAAAAAGTAGCTAGAACGAGTTATTTGAGAAAAGTAAGTTTTGAAAGAGTTTGACATAAAAATATGTTGATAAAGAAAAATTAAAATGAGTATAATCTTGATATAGGCGAAAAAACGTTATGCTAGAATTTTGCGCCGCTTCCACACGCCGCTCCTCTCTCTGAATTCTTTGTCGGCGATCTTAGTGATGTGGTGCCCCGAATTAAATTTGAAGTTTTGTATATATGTACATGTTGATGCATATATAACTCACAAATTGCAATGGAACTGTTTTTACATGCCCGCACGACAACTCATCGACAAATCTATACAATTTCATCTCAATCTTGCAAATGTCTTATGTATCTTGGTGGCGTTCTTTTTTTACCTTCTCAGGGAGTAGACCATGGACGACTTCACTATCTCACTGTGATTTAAAGAAGTACAAGTTGGGGCATACTTATTAAAGGCGCGTGGCGCATGCCGCGGAGAGGCGCAGAAATGCGCGCCATAAGAAAATTGTGCATGAATGAAGATGTTTTTTTGGGTTAATTATAGTCACACCCCCTTGACTTTTTCAGAATAAAATGTCAGCCCCCTGACTTTGATTTTAGGC
>JAYMTK010000629.1:0-20564 GCA_036897405.1 Pelargonium myrrhifolium
TCGTTTACTTACGACGAACTGAAAAACATGCAGTACTTGCACGCAGCTATAACGGAGTCCCTGCGTCTTTTCCCGCCAGTGCCGCATAATTCGAGAACTGCTGTAAACGACGACGTTTTGCCAGACGGGACCCACGTGGGGAAGGGCTGGTTCGCTGACTACTCAGCTTACGCCGTTGGTCGGATGGAGAAAGTGTGGGGCCCAGATTGCCGGGAGTTTAAACCGGAGAGGTGGCTGAAATCGAGTGGCTGTGACGATGACGTGGTGAAGTTTGAGGCGTGCGATCAGTTTCAGTTCCCGGTGTTCCACTGTGGGCCCAGAATCTGCTTGGGGAAGGAGATGGCGTACGTGCAGATGAAGTCGATTGCGGCGGCGGTTTTGCGTGATTACGAGATCGTGGCCGTTGATGGAGGTGGGAGTCCAGAGAGGATGATGAACCCGCCGTACATTATGTCGTTTATGCTGAAGATGAAGGGTGGGCTGCGCGTGAAGCTGAGGAGGAGACGACCGGAGACTTGAAGGAGTGACTGTGGAGTTTGGAAGGTTTGTTGTCGTTTTGTATGGTTTCAGTTAGTGTGCGTGTTTCATGGAAAACTGGACGTTTTAGAGAATAAAGTAACGGTTGAAGTAGTAGATAACATGTCATTTTAATATTCATAATGGTGATAAAATCAGTTTGAAAATTGCTGATAACTAATTATATTTTGCCAAAATAAAAAGATAGGGACATTTATTTGAAGACGGAAAAACATGATATTTTTTTTTTTTTAACTTAAGAGCATTTGCACCTAAGGAACTTTATATTTTTAATATTGAGTTTAATGTACATCAGTTGACTGATATAAACTTATATCAGTTACACTTATAAGGTGGTGACACTTTATTTAAAATCATGGGTCCGGACGGGTCGCTCCGCTCCCACAAATTCACTTGGGTAGGTATAAGTGATTTTAAATGAAGTGTCATCACCTCATTGACTTTGTTAAGTTGCAACCAATATAACTTTATATCAGTCAACTGATATACATTTTACCTTTTAATATTTTGACTTATCATATAAGCAAATGGTCTCATAAAAAATATTTTGCTCGGTAATAGGACGTAAAAAGAAGAGACTGTGTAGAAAATTTAGGTTGTATTTGTTAAAATAGATTGTAAAATGAGATATAAAGAATGTGTTAAAAATGATTGTATTTGTTAAAATTTAGTGTAAAGGTTGTCGTAAATAAGTGATAAGACAAAACTGAATTAAAAAATAAAATGATGCTAGCCATTGATTTGGTTTGGCCTATTCAATCTGAGCTGTCCATATATCCTGGAAATTATATTCCCAAAAAAATTTCTTACCGGTTACATCATCATCGTCGTCATCGACTATGTCAGTCACCTGTTTCTGTTTTTTTCTTGAACTCCCTATCTTTTTACTACAACTTTGTGATCCTGTAATGGATTATGGATCAACAAACATGTTAAATTGGGATGAAATCCATTGTTGAGATATAAATCCGTGAGGCGCAAATATATTTGAGTATTGTCCTTACATCATTAGTCTTTTTTAAGGACCAATTTATGGTCTTGTGTATTGAGGAGCTTCAATGGAGATGTTCTAAACTGGTAGCAACTTGTGCATGGAGAATGTTGGTTGCCCTGATGGGCTTTGGCAGACAAAGAGTACAAGTGGGCTGTTCCCTTGGGCCGATAAGGAGCATGGAGAGTGATTAATGATTAATGATTGTTTAATGCTTAGTTACATTTTGGGCAATTACAGGTTACTATTCTATTAGATTTCAATTTATTATGTTATATCCTAAAGTTTCTTTTTCATGTAACTACTCTGTTACAAAAGCAGTCAACGAAATTTTACAAATTCAAATACTCACAATAGTGGAGATTACACCTTACAACATAGACATGGGAAACTTCTTATATTGTCAACGCTACGCTGCTAGAAGCTTGGAACAAGATAAAAACACTTTTGTTTCGAATTCTCCTTAGTTGAGTTGGCAATTTAAATTTGAAAATATTGTATTTGACTTTTTAGGTACTTAAAATATGATTTATGGTAATTTAGATGTTCGGAAGGTGTGGGTGTGGATTTGTTGATTGACCACTGTTTGGCTCTGTGTAGCCAATTTTCTGAGGTCGTGTTTTCTCATGTTAAAAGATCTGCGAATAGGGTAGCTTATGAGTTGGATAGGTTATCTTATTTTATGTTAGGTCTTGTTTATTTTGAGCCGGGATGTCCTGGTCTCGATTATATCTCTTATTCAACATGATTTATCTGAATGAATAATATCGGTTTTCCTCACACAAAAAAATGATTTATGGTTTTACGGATTCGAGTCGTATAAAATGGATCGAATCAATTTTTAGTTTGGTTTGATATATAGACACTGGCATATAGGAGTGTAAACGAGCCGAAATTTTAATGAGTTGCTCAAGATTAGTTGCTAGATATCTGACTTGCACTCGTTGTAATTAAAGTTGAGCTTATGTTTAGATTCGTTTAAAAAACGAACTGGAATTTTAAGACTGCATATACTTGGGAGCATGTTTTTTAATTACTAAGGATGCGTTTGATTGCATTGATATAACAGTGAACTAGATTTCGAAATCCATTATACTGTCATCTTTTCACAATGATGGATTGGACAAACATATAGCGATGTATAATTATTATTTTTATCATTTGTAACTATAAATGACGTTCAAGAGACATTCATTTATGTTCTTAGGCATATATTAATGTGATGCGATGTCTTGATCTCGTCGGTGTAGAAACGCGTTTGTTGTCGTTCTCCAACAACTTTTTTGAATGTAAGTGGGAGAATCACTTAAAGATTCCTACAAATGAGTATTTATAGTGATAGCTCCATGATTTTGATCGGTAGAGAGAATGTAGGAATTAGATGCATTGAATGTGATTCAGGCGTGGCAAGGATGTTATGTGCCACAGAAGTTGCGTGCCACATATGTTGGGTTCTAAACAGGGTTTTGCACTGAATACTGAATCAGTTTCGAGACCACGCGTTGAATCAATTTAGGCCGAAATTGAGTCAATTAAATGAGTTGAGGTTGCACTGGGATTGAACAAACGTAGAATTGAGCCATCCAATTAGGTTCCAATATTTATGTATCATTATAATAATTTTATTTTAAAAACTCACGACCTTTAATATACATCAAATTGTCATTGAAACGAACCGTCAAGTTTAGTCGAGCTCGATTATGTTTTATCATGCTGAGATCAAGAAGATACATAATTTCAAACTAAGTCGATGTCTAAAATTTGTTGGTTCAGTTTAACTCGATAATTTTTCTACGTCATAATTTCAAAAACTCAAACCTCCATTTATAATTCGCAACCCACGTTCCTTTTAGATTGTGTTCAGATTAGACATTCAACCCGAATTCGAGAAAACACAACACAAAACTTGATCATAGTTGCACAGGTATGGTCCAGCTCTAAGCCAACATCAGCGATCATCTTTGAATATTTAATTAAGGGATAAAGGTAAAATTGGACCCAAACTTTGACGCGAAACTCAATCTACTATTCAAATTTTTTTTATATCAGAGTTAGTACCCACACTTTTATTTTCAACTAAATCCAGTACCCATCTTGACATTCCGTTAATTCGCCCGTTAAAAAACGTTTACATGGACAAAACTTGTTGACGTGGACAATACCAATCAACTGTCCACCTAGGCGGTCAACGGTACACGTAAGCGTGTTTAACGGACAAATTGACGGAAGTTGATGGTAGGTACTAGATTGGTTTCAAAATAAATGTGTGGGTGCTAATTCTAGTGCAATAAAAATTTGAGTACTAGATTGAATTTTGCGTTAAAATTTATTACTAATTTTGCCATTATTCGTTTAATTAAAATACACTTGCTTCTTTCATTACACGTGGCACTGCAATAATCGTGATTGGGTTGTTAGTCAAACTTCACGCGTCGATTCGAAGAATCAGACGTCGCTGATGATGTCACTGTGGAAGGCTTTGTCCACACATTGTATTGTAAACTTACCAAAATAGCCCCTAGCTCTAGTACCTCCAAATATGTGTAACGATCATTTCTTGATTCAAATTCAAAACTAGGGGTTGATTGTTTAGAGAACTCACTATGACAATAGTATGTGGGCCAATAAATATTTGAAGAAAATTGAGTTAAGGCTATAGTAATTATTTTTGGTTTAATTCAGAAATAGGGGTTGATAGTATGGTTTAATTCAAAAAAATACCCACCAAATTTTTAATATTTATTTTGCAGTTACTAAAAAGTCAAACTTTCGTTAAAACTCATCAACTCTTCTTATGAATGTGTTTAGTAGAGATCGAATTCGAAAATTCTTCTTACAATGTTTCCTCGGGCTTGCGCCAGAGTTGTGTTACCACTCGGCTAAAGACTGTGATAAATTATAACTATTAAATTATTACAAAAATATGAAAGCCTTTTCCCTGTTTATTTGTTATTTCAAAGATAGTATGTACTTTATAAATACTGAAAAAATTAACAATAACAAATTAAAACCTAAGCAACCAATGAATATGAAATGAAAATGATTATCCACCAAAAGTGAAACATCACTGAATTAATTATTTACTTTAATTATAATCACACCGAAATGTCCATAATCCATGATTGCTCACTACTTCTACTCACTCAAAACTACAAACAAGATTCGATTTTAAAAATCTGCATGCGCATCACGATTCATGATGATCATGGCAAAACTGTAATAGAATAACCATCCAAGCCCAATAACGGTAAACTAAAACACATTTCAAATTAAGTCGGCATTTTAAAATATGTCGTGTACGTTAGTGATTATCTTATTCCTATCTACGGCTGTGCTATTGTTAACCCCACAAATCTTAGTACTGTGCGCGAACCCAAACACAAGGTCCGTGAAAACCGGAGCTCCAGTCGACGTGGACGGTTTCCCATTGCCCGCTGCCCGCACCAACGATTTCACAGTCAAATTTAGTCATAACTACCTGCCCGAACTGCCCGTGAGTTTCAAAGTCCAACCTATATATCAGAACCCTCCATACCATTTCTCCATATTCACATTCCTCTCCTAGCTATGGCGAAACTCACCGTTACCGTTACCTTCGCCGTTATCGTCTTCCTCTTCGCCGTCGCTCACGCAGCACCGCGACCGCTTCGGGAAGAAACCGAATCCGACTTCGAAATCGCCGGAAACAACCTCCTCCTCCCCAGCGAGAAGCCAAATACCGAATCGGAAACCGCTGAGATCGCCGATTGGGAGCCGGAATCTGAGAAATCTGATGGCGCAGAAACCACCACCACAACCGCCACCGATTCGTCGTCGGTGGAGATCACGGAGTCTGAGAAAATCGACGCCGATTCAAGCTCGGTGACCGTGGTGAGTTTCCGTCCGATCAACCGCCACTTCATGAGGCTTCCGTTCCCGCTCCGCCGCGGCCACCGGTGCCGCCAGCACAAGCGCCACCGCCGGGATTTTGAGGAGGAGGGACCGCGATTTCACGGCCGGGAGACCGGCTACGGGAACGACATGATCTTGGCCGAGGAAGGCCAGAAGGTGGAAACCGAGTTCCACGACCGGCCGCGCCAGTTTCCCGGTAGGTGGATGAAGTTCCGTAACGGAGGATCTAGGTTTCCGTTCAGGCGTGACGTGGTCAACGAGGAGGACATGAGGATGCACCACCGTCACCACCACCACCACCACGGGCACGACCACGAGCACGGCCATGAACACGAGCACGACCATGAGCACGGCCATGAGCACGAGCACGACCATGAACACGAGCACAGCAATAATTTGGTGAGGAAGATTCGCAAGTTTCTGACCAATTTCTGAGGTCAGATCTATGGGAGTCTCTCTAATGCATCATCATGCATTTGATCTATTGACATGTATTTTTCTTTTCTGTTGTTCTTTGTTTTATAATAATTTTGTGGATTGTGTAATATTATTTGGCATCCGAGTGAGATGTGGAAGCACTATTGTTGTTTTATTAGTATTTAGTACTAGTTGTTTGTGTCATAGTGTATACTAGTTGATGAATCAATAAACCTACCACACACCTGAGTGGTTTATCTGTAACCAACTGCAATTGCTACTTTTCTAGATGTTACAATTTATTCAAAAAAAATTATGCATAAACAGATCTACCACCAAGCCATGTTGATCAAATTGTACAAAAGCTGACGATTTGGATATGAACTTACAAGCACTTGAAATCCAATTCGACTTGAAATTGATCCAATCAATTGTCTGGTCGAATTGAACAAATCCAATATGATTCGATGAATCTGAATTCCTTTCAAATTCATTCTGAAACGGATTTCAATCCAGTCAAATACGATTCGAAATTCGAATTGTGACCTCTGTTTACACATTTGGTCCTATTTGCCTCAAATTCAGATCAAGTGGGTTCTTCAATCTCAGACAATTGCCATATCTGGTCTCAAATTCAGGGTCAAAAGATGCAAGGACTAATTGGAAGCATTCAATAATACTTCTCATTAGAACATTGAATATAACTTATGGTCTTTATTAGTACTAAAAATCACAAGATCATCAGAAGGTTGAGGAACAAGAACCTGTCTTATAGGTGCTAGTGAGTTCAGAGCAAGGCCAAGGGCTTACCCCAACAGCAGCTCCACTTACATCAGAGCATTTCCATGGAGAGGCTCCTGGTTTGGTATCACCATGAAGCTTTATGTTATAGAGACAGATCCCAGTAAAAGGAGAGTTCTTCAAGCCCTGTCTCGACCCGGGTTGCAGAACCTTCTCTCCCCAGATGTTCTTCATTGTGATACCTTTGACAACTGGAAGGGCATTCGGGTTGTACCTTTCGTCGGGATGGTCACCGACGTCACCTGCAATCTTTATCCCCTTTCTGGTGTTTTCCATGTAGATGTTGGAGAAGGTGAGATTCCTGATCACTCCTCCCCTGCCAATGTTGGTCTTCACATGAATGCCGATCCCCATGTTGAAGAGGTTTATGTGTTCTGCTAGGACGTTTATGACCCCGCCGGAGGTTTCGCTTCCAACGGCAATTCCGGCAAATGGGGATGATCCTGTTATTCGCCGGATGGTGATGCCAACGCTGGGGTGGCCGTAGGCAATACCGTACTCATCCCATCCACTCTTCACTGCCACAAGATCATCTCCGACAGAAATGTAGGAATCTTCTATGCAGACGTTGGAGCTTGAATCTGATCAATGAATTATAGATATGAAGTGTTCAGAAACCATGGAGAGATTTATGAAAATTTACACAAAGACATAATAATTATGTGCATTACTTATGTGATGGATATGAAATTAATCAACAAATGGACAAACTCTTATTCATTCTAATCTCATACTTGCACATATTATAATATCCCCAAAACACCTAGTTTGCAGTAAAAGAGCAATTGGAGCTCATCTACTTAATCCAACAAGCAACTTTTAAGTTTTGCTCCCTCCATCATAAAATGTGTCCTCTTTCATTTTTGTAAAAATTAAGGATAAGTTAGTTAAGATCGAGTTTTCCTCCTTATGCCTCCACATGCTCCTGCTATAACAAATTCAAGGGCTTCTGAGTAAGTTATCTTATGGATATTGTTGACAATTTGAGCAAAATTAACCAAAAAGGAAAATAAAAGCTGATTTTTGGACATTTTTTTTCGGAGACTTGACACTCGTTTTGAAATGGATGGAATACTACATCATAGAGTTGATAGGAGATATATATAGGTTAAAATCTATGCTTTTGAGTTGCACAGGTTGTCCTAAAAAACAAGCAGCTTTAGTTGTTTGATGCATGTGTATGAATTCATAACTTACTATTACTATGTCAGTTTGTACACATACATGTGTGTGAATGAATAAATAACCAAATTGGGACAGATATAACAAGAGTGAAAGGCATTCTAGTAAGTAGCAAGTACCTGGATCAATTCCATCAGTGTTGGGTGAGTCAGCTGGAGCCAATACCGTAACATATCGAATAACAACATTGCTGCAGAGAAAGAAGTCAGGTCACAAAGAATCCTTTTATAAGATGTATCAGTTGAAACATTCAGCAGTTTAAGGGACTGTTTACAGCCCGAGAAGGGGAAAATGAGAGAGGTCAGCTGTTTAGTATAAAAACTCATTCATATCATGAATTTTGTGGCAAAATCACCTTAGAGAAGCCTAAATCTAAACTAAACTACTATGCAAACAGACTATCAATGCAACAGCTCCTACTGCACTGAATCCTGACTGAACTGGTTGGTAACTACATTTGGCACATTATTTTCATTTATAACCATCTAACATGATCAATTTCAATTGAATATAAAAAATAAAATAAAATAGAAGGAAAAATTGCATTTCAAGCATGGTCATAGACCTCATGGTGACAGGTGAACCCAGTTATTTTAATGTTTTTTCTTAATATATCAATTCCTAGAAGAATAAGTGAATAACAAAAGGGGAACTATCCTCCTGATCAATTAAGTTGACCTATATAAATTGAATGATACGCATTTAGAAGTATAAAATGTAAAATTTTAAATCAGTTTTTGGTATTACCTGCAATAAACAGGGTGAATGTTCCAAAACGGAGAATTCCGAAAGATAACGTTGGAAATTATAATGTTTTTCGATTTTATGAATTCAACAAGATTTGGTCTGGTAAAGCTAAGAGTTCTCTGCCTCCACATGTTCCACCAAACATCTCCTTGGCCATCAATGGTTCCATTCTCACCTAGGAAAGAAAAATGTGTTAAGATAATGAAGAAATAGTGTTGTTTGGCTATGAGATAGGACATGCAAATTCAGGCGTGATAATGCATAAACCAAATATCTCAAAATTGCATAGTTTAGGCATATTATTGCGTTAAATCTATGCCAATAATCCATTGCAAACAAGGACATCATATGCTTGCCATTTACCCACCAGTAATTACAACATCTCGAAGTCCATCTCCATGGATAAAGCTTATATACCTTCCTCCAGGGCGCTCCCTACCTCTTCCATAAGATGGCAAGGGACTAATTAAAGGCCAATTTGAGGTATCCTGAAGCATCAAGCAAGGAAGATAGTCACAGAATGTACAAAATTAATTAAAGCATGGCCAAAGAATAAACTAGAATCATATAAGGTTTGTAATTCTAGATTATCTTTCCTTAAATCATCGTGGTAAAGCAGGTAATGAGGTAAAGGAAGAATATATTTGCAATAAAGCTTACATAGAATGATCGAAGTCAATAAGAATGTTGTACATTCCTACCCAATCCATGATGCTAGGAAAAATTATGCAGGTATTATAATATCAAAGGAGATGCTTAAAATAAGTACACAAATAAATGAAAGGGTAGATCTTTTACTTAAAACAGTTAAAAAATGGACTTGAACCAGATTCATTGAGAAGGAAACTAAATAGGAGGGCCAGGAGCCCAGGACGGCAGACAGGGAAGGTAAACCTTTGGCATCTGAGAAACATATCCTCAAAAGAGTTGATACGAGTTCGATATTGTGAGTTTATAAGCACCAACAATAAGTAGAAGATAAATGGGACTAAAAAAATTAGAATATAATCTCATGTTTTGCAAAGCCCAAAATTTAACTATATCATTTAAGGAGTCATAATGTCTCTGCCGATGGATCAAAGATACTAACTAAAGGCTTCATGCTCACAGAGACAAGAAATTACAAAATCCAATCCTATAGTAATAATCATCTTTTGTCAAGTTCAAATCATCAAGTAATTCAAGGAGAACGGAACATAATATAGATTTCACATGTTAATGGTTTCATAACCAGATTTATTACCGAGTATAAGAAATACAGGAAATACACCTACGCATCTGGCCGGAAAAGTTATCAACCCAACTCAAAACTATATGTACTTAGCTACTACAAATCTTAAAACAGAATACACAGCAGAAGTTTTAAGCAAATATGTTATGGGCCCACCCAACATGATGCCTGATCAGTTTCTGCAGATCAGAGAAGTTCTATGGCATAAGCAGCAGGAAATCCAATTGTTCTATATGGCAATAAACAATTGTTAGCTTTAAATGTTACTATTCTCTTAATCTTTGTTATTAAAAAAATGGTATTTTGTTATTATATTGGGCTTATGTATAATATAACTATTTCTACAACCAGAGCAGGCATACAGCTGCAACGTGAAAGTGATGGTTTTATTATTTAATAACAAAGAGGTTGTTGTCGCTTCCGAGACAAATGGGTTGCACTCACAGTCACACCCTTAACATGCTAGCTAGAATTTGCACTGTCAAAATAATTCTATCAACACACCCACCACTGACCGAACATCTAGCTGGCCAAACACTAGAATTGCAAACTCTGGATACATGCATGCCACACTACTCGAACCCCACCATGTTTTCCATTCCCAAGTCCACAACCCATCATTGTACATGGAGACCTCCCAAGTCCCAAAATGCCAGCCATACAAAGTTACAAACTAAACATCATGCACAATCCTGTATAGCCACTAGATAACTAATATATGGTCCCAAACTTTCGTACACTTACAAAATGACAAATATATTCGTCATTTACTCCGATTTCTCTAGCTCTATTAAATGATGACAGGCCAACTGCAGCTCATAATGCTGGTATAATTTGATGCACCAACCAAATTCCATGGCATAGAGAGGGAAATTAAACAATCACAACCATTTACAATAGAGTAGCATCAAAGCCATTTCCACTGAAAATTTCATTCCCATTCTCATTTATGATTTCCATTCATAAACTAAAATCTGAACCCTAACACTTAATGTGTAAGCTGATAGCCAAATTCTTTGGAATTCTACTATTATAAGTTTATAATTGAAGTAAATTGCATAAACCTAAAGTGAGTCTGAGTGAGAGTACCTGAGTGGCCTTGATCACAGCACCTCTTGCCAAGTAGAGAGTCATGTGGCTTGTGAGATTAAAACTCTCTGTTAAGTACACCCCAGGAGGTATGTAAAGAAGCGTGCCTCCTCTCCTCCTCAGATGCTGAATCCGATAAACCGCCTCCCGAAACGCCTTGGTATTCAAAGTCCGACCATCGCCAACCCCTCCGAAATCGGCGATCGAGATCTTATCGCTCCGGTACCTCATCGGAACTATCCCGGAGCATGTCACCACGCTCGCAAGCGAGAAACAGTTCAAGTACGGCACAATGGCCGCGAAACCAAAGAGAATTGAAACCAGAAATCGAAGCATTTTCGCACACAAAATTGGCGGTGTGGATAGAAAATTATGAACGTAAGACGAACAGGAAAGGTACAAAAACTACTTTAGAATGAATTATTGGAATAGAATCGTCCAAATTTTCCGGGAAAATTGAAGGTGGAGTGAGGATAGTTACAAGAATAACAGTACAAAAACAAAACAGTAGAAGATTTGCTCTAGAAGGAAGAAAACATGCAGAAATATATGGAAAACAGATCTGGAAACGTTACAAGAAGAAAGCTCCAAGTGAAGATCAACTTGAATTAATTAATCGTTCAAAGCAAGAAAATGAGAAGGAAAATGACGGAAAATGAGCGAGAAATAGTGGAAAACCTGTGAGCTTAAGCAAAAGCAGCAATTCAGAGCTTTCTCTGCAAGTTGTTGTCTATAACGGACAAAAACTGAGAGAGCAGAGCACTAACAAATGCACATTGCGCGCACAATTTAATGACTCCGATATTGTAATTCACGAGACATATCGCATATGGCCCGCGAGTTTATTTTCAATTAAATTTAATAGTATATTTTTGTCTGCGCGGTATTTAAATATGTAAAGTTTCGTCCAAACCAAACGGATAAAGTTTTCGGTTTTCATTCTCTCCTTGTTTTTGTCTTCCACTGATTCCGTAAGAAGCACATACGTTGTTGCATTTCGATAATGGCGACTCTGGAATTGGAGGTTGTGTTGTGTAATTTACCGTAAAATCTAAAACGGTACTTGCAAGCTCGTGAGTTATGGGATCCAAAGGGAAGTGCGCATGTTGCAAGGAATCTAAGAACCGGGGCAGGGACGATCCATAAAATTTTCTATGTGGGGACAAATTTTTGATAGAAATTTGGGTATCTTTCTCCTTTTTAACCCATAAATACATCTCAATATTGTCGACAAAGAGGTTTTAACTCGAAAGAAATTCTGAGCACTTAAACCGCTTGACCCACAATATTTGGTTACATAAATAAAATTTGATTTAGTAAATTTGAAACTCGGTACATATTTTTTTAAAGAAAAAAAACTTTAACTAAAAAAATATTTTTTATTTAAATATAGTTCATAGTGTGAAAATAGTTAAATGTTGATTGTAGACGATAAATTATAAAATTAACAACTGCAATAATATGAGATTTATTTAAAATTATTGATTTCATTAGGGGCAAAATTATTATACTCATTGAATTATGAACTGAGTTTAAAATTTTAGTCGGAACAAAAAATATGAAATTGGTTAATTATTTGAGACAAAATCATAATACGATTATACAAAATACGAAACAATTACTACTATCAAAAATTTCAGTGGGGGCAACAGCCCCCACAACCCACCTACTGGATCCGCCAGTGATCGGGGAGCTCACGTATTTGTAAGACGACGTAAGACACGAAATTAACGTGTTTAGACTCACAAATTTTACAACATATAAACGCACGAATTGCCAACTCGATAGTCTAGATATTAGACTTGATATCATGCACCGAGAAAACTAAACTCTCATCTTATATTGAAGAAGTCGGGCATCAAACAAAAACAAATCACTTAAGGCAATAAATATAGGGATAATTAGACGTTACTATCATGTTAGATACACATTTTACACGTTACAAATAGATCAAATGTAGCGGCAAGTAAAATCTCTCACACTCATCCATTAAATATTGGAGGCGGATCCCCACGATAATTACTTATACATGTACAAATGTACTCCACGTGGCGGCACTTTATTGGATAAGAGAGAGGGTGACCCACATGCTTCACACTTGCATGCACAGAGTTGAGAATGCGTGGTGAGATTGGCATGTGGGATCCTATTAGATAGGCCTTGTTTGGTAAGTCTATTGAATGTCTATAGAGGTTAATTGTCTATGTAAGTTATTGTTTATAGACATTGTTGTTTTGAAAAGTAATTGTATTGTTTGGTAAAATTGTCTAAAGGGATGGTTTTATTATGAAATGACCATAATGCCCTTTAAGAATTTAAAAAATGGACGGTATACCTCACACATGTAAAGGGTCTACCGCCCATACAAAAGTTCATGAGATAACACATGGGTGGTAAACCCACCTACACGGTGGGTATACCGTACCCCTTACAGAGTGTACCGTCCAGACAAAATATACTAAGTTAACAAATGGGAGGTATACCCACCAACACATATAGGTAGAGCGGCCATACACATAACAGATAGAGAGTTTTGTGGAGAAGAAGGACAGTGTTGGTATATGTCTATATAGATTTGAACAATACATTCACACTAGCCATTAAGCTCTTGTGACAAATAGAGGTTTTATGTCTATATATCATGAATGTCTATAGACATTCATGATATAGACAATGTAAACAAACGTACTTTTGAGAAAAAAATGTCTACAGACAATTGATATAGAGGTTAAGTAGACTTACCAAACAATGCCTTAAAATTAGGTATGAAGAAAATATCCGGAGGAGAAAAAATGGTGGATCAAACCAGTACCAATAACTGTCTGTCATGTTCATTGTAGGAACCAACCTACAAGTCTAACACCTTTTAACCTTTCCAAGTTTTTGAAGAAAAAAATAGTTTAAAGCTACACAATGAGATAGGTGTTGACTCTTGAGCATTGAGGATGGTTCATACCAACAATTATGGATTTACCAATACTATAGAGTAAAGAATAAAGATGAGACTGCCAGCCCTCTCATGCGGTCCACAAGCCTAAAGAATGGAAGTCTTTGATGTATGATGAGATAGACCCCCACTTACTATTCTTTTGATCCTTTTTGCAGAAATCGTTGGCCCTACAATTGGAGAATGCCTTTTAGACCCATAGTTGTAAGTAGAGTTAGCAAATTTTTCGAGTCATTGAATCTTAAATCAAATCTAAAGTAGTTTTGGATTTGGTCAGCTCGCTTTTAAGTATAAAATATAGGAATTTGTGCGGATTTATTCGCAAGTTTGTCTATTCGAATTAGGGACGGATAACCGACGGTTCGATTTTAAATTACCAGCTCTAGTAGCAAACACTCAAGACTAACTTTTGTGGATTCAAGTGGCCCAAGATATGTGAATTAGGTCGGACAATCGTGCACATCTTCTATTACACTCAACTCAATCTGACATGCACCTCCTGCAATTAGACTCGAGTTAGCCAGTTAGGTCTTTTCAACTCGAATTTCGAATTAGAATTCTGGCGACAATTTTTTTCCTTCCAAGTTGAATAAGAACATGCTGTAGCTAATACACCAGTAGATTTATTTCATACATGGTTGCCAAATTTTCCCACATAAAAATATGCAAAAACCAAATACATGAACATCAAATACGTGGTCAAGGATAGATATTTACAATGATCAATGATACAAGTTTTGTTAACTTATCGAATGGGGGGAGGAGATTCAAAAGGAAACAAATATAACGTAACTTGTTATTTCATTTCGGGATCTCTTAGGTCTAGAATAGCTTGATCGCTTGTCTGTTGTAGTCCCAAGATAGATATCCCAAAACCACTCAGAAATGTAACGTTGAAAATAAAGCAATGACTAGTAAAAGAGAGGAAAAAACAGAGGATCCGGGAACTCCAGAAAACACTCCCAGTCCAGCTGATCACATCAAAGCATCACGTTCCTCATACCCGAGAGCCTCAAATCCTTTCAATTGGATCAGTTCGGTCCTGTACAGCTAAGCGTTCTGAGACATCAGCCAATGACTTGAGGTTGCACTTGATCAGGGCCTCAACAAAGTAGCACGTTTCATCTCTGGTGTTCCCATCTGGCACGTCCACCACAAAGGACTCAATTACCAATGTCCCTGGCCGCCCGTCAATGATCTCCGGATGGACAGTAGTAGTGGAAGAGTAATTCTGCAAGATTTAGCCCGCCGAAGAATTATGTGAGCACAGGAAAAGTTGACAAACAGAAAACACCAAACTCAGCTATTATCGCAAGTATAATTGTCTTTCTTTCTTTTAAAAAAAATAATATTTTTTTATTGGTTAAGCTAGCTATTACATGCTGGTCACAAGGTTTGTATTTGTAGTGTTCATCTAGGCATGCACAAGACATAAGAAGACCAGAACTGCACAATAATTCAAATCCTGCCCAACTCCGGGATGGAGGGTCTGGGGAAGAAGGATGGCTATTAGCCCCCCATATTGTGTATATTTGAACAAAAGAAGAAAAAAAAAACTATGTTTCAAAACAATTTGGTATCATCGGGATTCTCCATAGTTTGCACACTGCATTCGCATTCAAATCAATGTAGCCCTTCCTTAAGCTACATCTTCAACTCGAGCTAACCATGATTGGAAAAGAAATGGATCAGCTCCAACTAGTTAGGACAGGAGCCAGGCCTGAGGTCTGTCTCAAAGGGCACCACACAGTATGTACGAGATATAGTTGAATCGTAACATGACGTGATTTAACCTTTTCAATGTCTTCCACCATCCCCATCCTAAAACTTTATATTACACACAACACATACAGGACACGAATTCAATGAAACAACCACAACCAATGCATATATTTGTGCTAGACACCACCTCACCCTTTGGTCTCATATGACATCACAAATGCTATACAAAAAAGAGAGGAATACTTGCAAAATTAATGGATGACGCTCTTCAACTTTTATGTTGTGATGTTCCGTTTCTCATTTCATTGGTGCTTCAAACTTTAGGTTCCTTTTTTGTGCTATTATTGTCAAATCTTGTCTACTAAGGGGGTTGTGCCCCTTTTTGGTGTTTTTACCAAACTATAACAAGCAAGACACGCAAAAACTTCAGCATAACATCGGTTACAAACAAGGAACCTAAAGTACCAATCAGTTCAAAAGTAACCATATAAATATTTGACCAACTAACAAAACATCACTACGAAGAAGAGGTCAGCGTTTCATACCTTAAGCCGGTGATCACCACCAACAATACTTGTGCTCAGTATATGCTCCTCGTCATCCAGAAGCTCCAACCGCTCAGTGCTAGTTGTGGCAGGAAGCCCCGACTTCACATTCACTTCCCTCACACTCCCAATCCCAAGTTCACCATTCACAATGCACCTGCTTATGAAGGGCTTGTACTTTTGAGGTTGGTCAAAGCTTCTCACCAATGACCATACCTAATTCCCTCAACAAATCACCAATATAATCAATAAATAGGATTAGAATTTCATTCAATTCAATACTCATGAATTTTAACTGAATAAACTGAATTTAAATATAATAACTCCTGAAGATTAGGCTTCTTCAATTTTTAACTGTCCTGCATCAACTAATTGAACAAAACAATAAATATTCCTCAATCAGTGCTTCAAAGAACCACTTATCGTTCACAATCTCAACCTCGTGCATGGTAATCAGTGCAGATCCAAATTTCTAACAATTTAATTACATCTCAGCCACTTAGATCCAAATATTTACTCACAAGACCAAAACACCACCAAATCTTCAAAAAATAAGCTCAAAAACTACAAATCAAACACCAAAGCTAACGAATACAAACAAATTAACGAAGAACAAACACGGTTTTAGTTCTTACAAGATGCACCGGAGCTTTGATGTGCTTAACAAGCGAAGAGCTGCACTGGTTGTCGCTGATCTCGTGCGTGTGGAATCTCCTAACATACTCATCGTCCACGGCGCCACAGCCGTTACAATCGGCGGTGCTGTGGTCGTTGGTCACCATCGCGGCAACCGGAGAAGGCGTCGGCGGCGGGAGAGGAAAAAGGTCCGGCGACCGGCGCAGAAACAGCGAGCGAGTGCACGAAAACCGATACGAGCTAAGGGAAATGGGAAGGAGGGATTGGTGGAATCTCAGAAGCGGCCAAAACGTACCGCTGTGAATTGCTCCAATAGCAGCGAAGGGTCCAGAGCTTGTTGTTCTCTCTCATCGTCTCATCTCATGATCTGAATAAAAAATTGGTGAAAATGGCTTTCAATTAATATTGTTTGATTTATCTTTTTGAGTATTTACGGTTTTGCCAAGCGAAAACTAATTATTAATCTTATTGGGAGGGACAGAGTGGACCCCGCAGCTTGCAAGTTGCAACTTGACCCCGACGTGGAGAGGAGTAGTCTTAAACGGCGGCGTATATAAGAATCTCTTTCGATTTCAGTTTTCAAAAAAAAAAAAACAAATATGAATGCTTTTGAGCTCTTTTTTTTCTTTTTCTTTTTGTTTTTTGAATGCGTAAAGAAACGACATATCAAAGTATATTATAAGGCTAGTGAATCGATCACCTCTTACCTTAAATCGCTTAAATTCAGTCACAATGTTGAGTAAACTACTGCACATCATAATCTAAGAACTGAAATACTAAAAGTAGTATAATAAATGAAACTAAACAAACAACAAAAATCAAGAAAGCAATCCAAACTAACATAAACGAAAAGATAGTAAAATAAAACAAAAAATGCCAGACAACCGGACTCGCTTCAATTTTGGAGTCTCCTAACATCATGTAGAAGGTTATCTCCACCGACACTTCGTGCTCCTCCGTATCAGACCCCTGGCATCCTCTTCCTCCAACCTCTGCGAACCCATACCAACCTCAACCGCTGATGCCATACCCCTTCCTTCGATCAGACCCAAACCCAGCAGAAGTCTCAAATCATAATACCCTGAAACCGCCTAAAGCCCTCTTCGAGAAACACCTTGCCCCGACTCTTCGTTTCCTTCAATTTGTAATCTTTCTCCCGCTCCAAACACAACTCGTCCCCCTGAAACCCTAGTTCTTTAACCCCTCTAAACAATTTCAAAATGATCATGAAACGACGTATGGTAATTAACAAAATTGCAAGTTCTTTTATATTACGTGACACTTCGAGTGCATCAACCAATCTATTATGAAAACGAAATATAATTTACGGTGTATTGTTACTCTTCATTACAACTACCACTCAGTTCAAAACTATAAACCAAATGTCGTTTTAAAGAGAAGAGAATATTCGGAAATTTTGCCGCACGAAACTTGTGTTTGAAAATTAAGCCATTCTTATCCCTTGTATTATTCTCGAATAATGATTAATAACATAAATAGTCGTAATTATAGTGGACCCAACAACGAAGTGAATTGGATTTTTTTTGTTTGCTTCCTTGTTTTGTTTTAAATTGTTTGGATTATGCATGATTATCAACGTGATGCACATGAAGGATAAATACCAAAGACAATGAACCATGAGCAAGTTGAGGATGCTATAAATGCTAAAAACAAAATGAGTAATTGGGAGTGTATACTCCTAAGCTTTCAAATTTCCTAAAATATGTATGTATTATTTTTTGGGATATATTACACAAAACTATTATGAAAATAGCATTATTTACATGTTCATTTTTGATGCATCGCTACAAGAAAAACTTATATTTTTGACAGTTTCTGACGGCCTTCCGATGATGTGACAGTTTAAAATTTTGAACTTTCCTACGAATACGTTATTGAAAATTCGTCGGAAATTTTTTTCGCCCCAAAGTGTCTATGATGGTCATTTGGCGTCAGAAAACTCTGATTTTGATCAAAAATCCGTTTGAATAACAACATTGTATTATAGTGTATGTAGTGAAATCAATTATAAACTTATTTAATGATGTGCATTTTTTCTTGTATTCTAACGAGCACGCGTTTTAATAAAACTAAGATACAATATTGACAAAATTATTATATGAATAATTCATATTTCATACATAATTGATTACTAAAAAAAAAAGGGGGTTAAAGAGGTACGAGGTGTATAGGGTTCAGATCGACAGCTCCGGCGAGTTGGCGATTCAGTCCGGCGAAGCAGAGATAGGTATTTCGGTTGGAGTAGTTAGTTGTTAATCCGGTGAGGCAGAGACTGGGGCTTGGCAGAGGATCGGGTGTTCAGATCGGTAAGGAGGAAGATAGGTTGAAGGCTTTGAAGTTTCAACAAATCAAGTTGCGCAGGTCAACAATATGCGGCGAGTGGTTCCATGGGGTTGGTAAAGGACCATAGGGCATTTATTCTTTTTATCGATGAGCTCGACACGTCCACAATCGGGAAGCATTTTTAGTTGGCACCCCTCACGTGTAGCCGTGTAGGTATTTATCTTTCACACTTGAGTCGTTGTATGCATGACCATCTGCAAGCGGATCGGAGACCACAGGGGGGCAATATAAACTGGCCACTTTTTGGGCCAAGGCCTGAATCGAAACCCGATTTAATACTATGTTAAATTTGAATAACTAACTAATATAATGACTTAGGCTTCTACTCCTAAAAGATCAACCTTATTAATAGAGTTTCACTTGCACGGTTGCACCATTACATTTAGCTAATTTTCTTATATCAATAATCTTCCTTAAGAGTAAAAGTCTTGGTCTACTCTCATGGGCTTTTTTCCTCTTGTATAAATTAATTGAAGCCCACCCAAATGTATGTCCAATTATTATTACAAGTCCTGTCCAAGGGTCCAAGTCCTGTCCAACGCACGAAATATAATTTTTTTTGTTATACACGAATTATTAATACTTTTCAAGTACAATCAAAGCAGTACAACACATAATATATATGATTTTAAATAAACATTTGATTTGATTTCATGATTTTCCATATCTTAATCATTTAAATTTGAAAATGTGTTGTATTGTAATTGTGAAAAATTTTGGGCCAAAATGAAAGGTTTGATGATGTGGCGCTCTAATACGCATTATAAACCCCCTTTTTGATCCAGCTTTTGTAGTATGTATAGATTTGTAACTCTGTATTAATTTAATATACATTTTATATTAAAATATATGAGATAAAATTTGCAAATGTTGTAACAAATAATAAATTAATATGGACATCAGTTGACTAATACAACTTTATAATAGTTGCAACTTAAACTACGTATTTTTAAATTTAAAAACTAATAAGGTGATGAACCTCATTTAAAATCATGAATCCCTCGTTAACTTGGTTTAGGCTGCAACTAACATAAAGTTATATCAGTCAATTGGTACCTATTATACTCTAAATAATATTACAAATTTTTTATATGCTAATTAATCAACTACATAGTAGTAATAGTTAGGTTAACACGAAGTAAAATTGGATTGATAAAGGTAAAATATATATCAGTTGACTGATATAAAGTTATATTTATATCAGTTGCAACTTAACAAAGTCAATGAGATGATGACGTCTAATTTAAAATCACTTATACCTACCCAAGTAAATTTATGGAAGCGGAGCGATCAGTCCGAATCCATGATTTTAAATGAGGTATCATCACCTTTTTAGTAATTATTACAAAATATCTAAATTAACAAATAAATTACTAAGTTTTTTTAATAACAAATACTCCCTCCGTCCCAAAATGAGTGTCCTCCTTTCTATTTTGAGAATAATTAAGGAGAAGTTAGTTAGTG
>JAYMTK010000630.1:0-20550 GCA_036897405.1 Pelargonium myrrhifolium
TATTGTTATTATTATTATTATTGTTATTATTATTATTATTATTATTGTTATTATTATTGTTATTGTTATTATTATTATTATTATTGTTATTATTATTATTGACTATTAAAAATATCAAAAGATAACAAACTTACAAACAAACAGTCAAACCAAAAGATATATCCTACAATCAAAAGCAATACTTAAATACATATCCATAAATCAAGACACATGAAATGAGAACACAATATAGTTATTACAATATAGTATGACAAAGGAGTAATGTAAAAATTAAAAAATAATTAATTAATTTACGCGTCTTCACACCCTTATAAAAAAATATGAATAGAAAAACAAATGCAATACCAATTGATGTTATTATATAAGTAGTTACTGTTATTTTCAGATCATAAATGTACATAGATAATTCACAATTAAATAATCGACGTTGTTTCGTATAATTAACAACGAAAGTTATAGAGAGACAGTTCAGTAAACATTTTAAAATGAGGAGGACCAGTAGTTGTGAAAGTAACAGGGACTGTATTGGAATAGCTGTCATATTTTGTTTGATTCACAGGGAGGGTAATATGGTAAAAGAGCAGAGGGAGGGAGGGACAGCGGTGGAATTAGAGGAAAAGATTTGAAATTTGAAAGGTATCCTCCTGAGTCCTGACTCCGTCCAGAAATGGAAAACTCATCAGACAGTCCAAACTAAAAGGACAACACAAACGCAGAAACAAACGGACGTCAACCAAATATTAAATTAATATAAATAATTAACTACTTCAGTTTATTTGATTCTCTTCTCGCAGCTACTGCTATTGCTATTGATAGCTGTAGAAACCCTAAAATCCCTCTTCTTTTTATACTCTATACGCTCCTCTCCTCTCTGTTTTCTAATGCCATTTTACTGTATTTCCTGTTAATTCTTTGGCTTCTTCTTCTTCTTCTTTCCAAATCTGATGCAATTTCGATTTTAGTCTTCTCTCTCTCTCTCTTCTCTGTGTTTCTTGCTATACACTACGATTCCTCTATGAAGGTTAAAGAAATGGTCAACAATCTTACCCGGAAGAGCTCCGAGGTATCGTTCCTTTCCTTCCATTGATATTTCACTTGAAAAATCTCCTTTTTTTTGTGTGTGTAAATTGTCATTTTTATGTGATGTTTTAATTCATTTTCTGATACAAACATTTGCTATTTTGCTTGAAAAAATGGTAGGAGATGGAAAGTTCATCTCTTCTTCTAAAGTTGCTGTGGAAAATGATGGTGAAAGGAGGGAAGCTCGTATTCAAAGTTTTGTGTTTTATGTTTTTTTTTATTTTATTGTTTGAAATACCCATAGGCAAATTGTTCAAAATCTGGGTTACCCGTTTTGCAATTTTGCTTCTTCATAAGAATGCAGAATTAATCTATGAATCATGGGAAAAAAATAGTACAAGTGAAGTGACATTTGATTTGATTTGATTTCAATGTCAGGTTGCACATTGGCTTTTTTCTTTTTTCTTTTTCTTTTTATGTGGATTTTCTAGTTCATATTATTAATTATTAATAGAGAACTCTGTAAAATCGGATTTGATCTTTTAGGACTATTCAATCAGATACAGTAACTAATCTGATCCCTTTTTTTTTGTTCTTCTAAATAACCCTTCTCTTTTGTTTGCTTAGGCCAAAATGGGTAGGAACCTCAGTCCCGTACTACTACGGAGAGAACTGGCTAATCTTGACAAAGATGCTGATAGTCGTAAATTAGCAATGAAAGCACTGAAATCATATGTGAAAGATTTGGATTCAAATGCGATCCCGGTTTTTCTTGCCCAAGTTTCTGAAACTAAAGAAACTGGTTCTCTGTCTGGGGAGTACACAATATCACTCTATGAGGTTCTTGCTCGTGTCCATGGTGTGAACATTGTTCCTCAAATAGATAGCATCATGACAACCATCGTCAAGACACTAGCTTCAAGTGCGGGATCGTTCCCTCTTCAACAGGCCTGCTCCAAGGTGGTTCCAGCAATTGCAAGATATGGGATTGACCCAACCACCCCTGATGACAAGAAGAGGCATATAATTCATTCTCTGTGTAAGCCTCTTTCGGATTCTCTCTTGAGCTCTCAAGAGAGCCTAACTTCAGGCGCTGCCCTCTGCTTGAAAGCTCTTGTGGACTCAGATAATTGGCGATTTGCTTCTGATGAGATGGTGAATAAGGTTTGCCAGAATGTGGCTGCTGCATTGGAGGAGAAGTCCACTCAGATAAATTCGCATATGGGATTGGTTATGTCTCTAGCGAAGCATAATGCACTAATTGTTGAAGCATATGCAAGATTGTTAATACAATCTGGAATGAGAATTTTGAATGCTGGGCTTGTTGAGGGGAATTCTCAGAAGCGGTTGTCAGCTATACAAATGGTGAACTTTTTGATGAAATGTTTGGATCCCCGGAGCATATTCTCAGAGCTTGAGTTGATAATTGAGGAGTTGGAGAAGTGTCACACTGATCAGATGGCTTTTGTTAAAGGTGCTGCCTTTGAAGCCCTGCAGACTGCAAGGAGAATTGCTGCAGATAAAGATTTGAAATATGATAAGGGCTCTAGTTCAGTTACTGGATCAAATTATAGTAGGAGAGAACACAGCTGGAGAAATACTTGGAATGATTCTGATCGTTCTCCAGATTCTATGTCACCTGAATCGCAAACCCTTGATTCCTTCATTGAATATGACTCCTTTGTTGAGTCACCGATCTCAACTAGCCAGGTTTCTTGTAATTTGGATTATGGGAGTAGGAGTGTGAACCGGAAGCTTTGGAGCTATGAAAATGGAGGAGTAGATGTATCACTTAAGGATGGTCTATTCTCGGAAGTGAGTCGGGGAATTGCTGTCTCCAATACATTCCCTGAGCGCAATGGACATAATCAACCTACAGAAGGAAGGGAAGATTGCACAGCAGAATTTGCAGGGTTCCTGCACAAAATTCCTGCAAACGGAGCACTTCGAAGTGCTACTCCAAGTCCCCAGGTAAACATTCTTATGCATATCTCAACAATCACTATATTCAGCATGTTCATGTTGTTAGTTATAATTTAACTAGAAATGACTGGGGCATGTACAATTGGTAATTAATTTCATAGAAATTTTGGTAGCTGCTAGACATTTATTGGTCCGCAAAATCAAACTAAAAATTGACAATTATGTTGAATAAGCATATATGATTGTGTTTACCATGCTAATTATGAGAAATAAATAAATTTAATTGGGTTAAAGTAACTGAATCCAGAGATAAATTTTGCATACAAAATTTTGCAAAAATAAAACATTGCCTTAGATGACTGCGATTCAATCTAGACCAGGTTATATCTTCTTGCTTTACTGTCTTCAATCAGTGGTCCCAATATTTATGCAAACACCTTTGTCACTGGTTCCATATTTAAGTTTACAAGTCTTTGTTGCACAAAGACATTTATATTTAGCATTGATTTGATGGCTAACCTATATTTACAACTATCAACACTTATTTGCTTCAGAGGTCCCGCTCTCATATTAATGCTGATAACATCAAAATCTTCACAACTCCAAGGAAGCTCATTCACTCGCTTCAGGATCCTAGTGATGTAGACTCGGACTTCTCTCATCAAACCAGAAGGTTCAGAAGTCCATGCTCAAGAAACATTGCGTGGAGTCCGACTAGAAAATACAAGCAAAATGGATTTTCACATGATGTGAACTATGAGAGCAAAGAGAATGGGAACTCCTATACCAGTGGTGAGCAATCCCAGGGTGGTTCTGAATCTGTGTCATCAACAGATGACACTCCAGCCGTTGCTGATGTGCAAGTATCCCATGAAAAGGTTCCTGAATATAAAATGGAAGTTAAAATGTCTGGCATCAGAAGGACTCGTAAGATGACTGCTTCTAAGTTTGTTGTTGGCCTCTTTTTTATACTCATTGCAGCTTTCATTGCTCATCTGGGGATTGAAGGACAAAATGAAGGCTATCATCTTGTTCCAACGTAGTTCAGTCATCGATGTACCAAATCTTGATAGATTAGGTTAAAAAAATTTGAGTTAGCCACAACCAGAGTCTGTCTTTATTGTAACAATATCTAGTAATTAGTTATGCAACCAAGGGTGGAATGTTTAATGTGCTCCATAGGAGTAAAGGATTCCCATTTATGAGAAACATCATTTCTTTGCTTGGTTTCTTTTAGGTAACTTGATTACATTTTATGATGGCTGATCATCATGCTTCAGTAGAAGTATTTCATATAATTATAGTGCCAACATTGAAGCAAACAACTATAGGTCTGCATTATCCTTGTCCTTTAGCGAGATAGAGAAGAGATCTACATTACAATTTACACAGCTGGTAACTTTTTGCAAATATGTGAAGTTCTGATATCAATACCACCTTTCAGCTCATGCAATGTCCTGCATTGAAGTTCTATACTACCTGAATGAGTACTGGTTTTCTTTTCTATGCTTCTGTAGATTTATGTACAGCAACTAAAAAATTCCTCTGCTGAGAACATGCATCAGCATTAGAAATTCTAGTTGTGTAAATGCTGTTTGCTTCTTCACACATCTTCACTTCAGGACATACAATTGTTGGCTTAAGCATGTGAAATTCAAGTCCATGATTCATTATACAACTTTTTTAAGATTAATATGAATGCCAGCAAAACTTGTATGACCATTGTTTTCAATTGCTCTGTAAACACTAATGCTAACTTTAGATTCATGGGAGTATTATTTCCATATCTTCTTTCAGTGATCTGTGTCACTTTAGACATTCCCTCTTCCAATATGGGCTTCAGTGTGGTGATTCTGGTGATAGGGAAGCTTCTGAAGAATACAATTCAGCCATTGTTATATGGTACTTTTTGTGGAGAATTGCTTAGTATTCTCTAATGGTGGCCTCACACAACAAATGATGATCTAAGAGGTTACTACTTGTAATGTAACTGTTGACAGGTTAGTTCTACAATAGTATTTGGAACAAATATGAATTATACTTGATACCAAAGCCCCTCTCACAAGTTTGCTAAAAATATTGGTTTACAGTCTCTCACAAGAAAAGACAGTGATGGTGGCAGAACTACAGAGTATGCTATCTTTACTCCTCAAAAGCAAATCAGATACTTGAAAAGTTCTTCTCTCCATTCAAGAACATGAAAGAAGAAACAAAAATGCTTCATTCGAGATTTGGATTGTGTACAAACATCCCGCCTCTCCACTCATCTCCCGGACCTACAATGATTGGTTTAAGCATAGCTGCTTGCCCAACACATATATAAGCAAACTTGCTGTAGAATTCATGATTTGAGCCAGGACTCATCATGTATAATTCCTCGAACCCTGTTCGCCCTACTGTCATTGAGTTCCTTCTTCCCTGTTTCACCAGGTAACATAATTGTCAGCTTGAATAATTCATTTACAGATCTTATATATAATTTTGTGAAGATTCATAAGAATAACAGCAAAGTTTTATTTACCCTGTCCATGACTGTGAAGGCCCGAGGCGCATAGGTATATATCCTACACATTTCATCAGTCAGTTGCTTGTAGCCATCATCCTCTTCACGTTCAACTTCTTCTTCTTCGCTTGCACTAGCGTTACTGCTTTCTGTTTCATCAGCATTGCTTTGTTTTCTTGCACCCAAAGTGGACATAACTGCTCCTAGTGACATCTTACCGTAGACTTGGCCATAGCCAGGTTGGTTCTCTACTCCAAAGTCTGGAGGAGTTATCACAAATTCTGACAATATAGGTTTCTTGTCTAAGTAATTTGATCCCTCTAATCCAAGAACATAAATTGCATCAGGTGAGCTCACTGTAAGATGGCTTATCACTCCACCTAGCAATCGAAGAGAAGTGGAGCTTGAGTTGGACACAACGAGCTCCGAGCTTAAGAAATCTTCTTCCATAGTTACAATGTGTTTCAATCTGATCTTCCCCTCTGGATCATTGCTAATCATTTCTATCTGCATTTCTCAGGTTCAATCTCACATTTAAGAGTTTGTTCATAATTCTCAAGTTCCAACAAAAAAAAAGGGCCAAGAAGCAGAGGCAGAGGCAGAGCTAGGGGTGGGCTGTAGTAGGCAATTGCCTATACCATCTCCCAAAATTTCATTAAATATTAGGCAAATTCACAACATGATTTCCGCTACTGGCAAGAAGGTTCATGAACATACCTGAATAGATTCAGCAGGGCTGCCTCTAACTTGATGAAGAGACCATGCACTTGGAGACCATGAATCTTGGTCATCGCTTTCGAAGCTCAAGGCTAAAGAAATGCCTCCTTGTATAATAGCATCATCAGCATCATCATCATCCACCCCCTCTGAGACTGATGTGTGCAATAATTCAACTACACCTTTATGCCACATGAGAGCCTTGTAAGAGGTGATCAATCCGCTTGGAAGCATTAGTTTAGCTATGCTTCCGTTTTCTAGCTCCATCTTGGCGATGCAGCTGTCTCCAATACCTTCGAATGTGACTCCATGGCCACTGAACTCTCCCTCCAAGTAGTCCTGGTTCACAGGTTCATATGGGATTGAAGCCACTTTAGCTATTGGGAAATCCCTCTTGCAGTTCACATATTGAGAGGAAAAGGAAGCCGGGCTTTTAGTACTCATCATGGAGGAAATAGCAATGGATGGATACTTATAAGGTGTAAGTGTGAATTTGGGAGAGAAGATTGAGCTGCTAGCCATTGAATTGCCTCTTGGCAATGGCAGATGGAATGAGAGCAATATGTTAAGTTGTGTCAAGAGAGATGGAGGAGGAAGAGAATGGGGTCCACTTATCCTTTTTGTCTTGGCTTGGGACAGTAATTTAGAGCCTGCATTTTTGGATAATCTGAGCAGTGTTTTTATGGTTGGTTCTTGTTGAAGACTATACAGATATTTAATAAGATTTTTTAGAAGCTTACCCTTCATGTTTTTACTGCATCTCACAGTGGCAGACAAAACATGCAACCTTATCTTTTTCATGGAGAAAATGCATATTGCCATCCCTTCATTTCAACTCTCACTCAGTTTTCATGTTCTCTTCCAAAATTAGAATGTAAAAATTAATGCCAATGTTTCTGATTCTTTTCTTAAAATTCTGGTTTCTTGTTCCAAGTATGTTACATTATTAGTACATGTAACATGATCTCTTGAACCAGTTGCAAGCTCAGAGAAAAATGATTGCATATGGAACTTGGCAACATTTGTATTTATGAGCACAATTCGTATAATTTGCCATTATATTACTGCAACGACATCTCGCCTGAATAGCAGAACTTGGTGAATACAATTCCAATTTTCAAGGAACTAACCAATCCTACATCCAGAGGGATTGGAAAGAAGAAAAACTCAGGAAGACTTGGAATAAATATTGACAATAAATATCTTGAAAGATGTAATTACAAATTGTCATGCTCAATGATCTGTGCTCCTCTCCACTCTTCATCAGGATCCAATTCCAAAGGTACCAGAATTGAGGCAGGACCAGTGCATATGAAATAGTCCTTGCCATACTTTTTTGAGAAGGAGCCGGGGCTGGATATGTAAATGTCTTCATAGCCCATCCGTATCACCCTGAAGAACAGCTTCCGTCCCTGACACGAACCAGTAACAAACAAGAAGAATCATAAGTTTATGTCCTAACAAACAAGAAACTCTCAATATCTCAAGTTCTTTTATGCCCCAAGTCTTAGTTCAAGATCGTAAACTGATGTCTACCAATGAAATTACCAAACTATAATATTACTTTCCAACTAAGTCATGAACTGTTAAAGACTAGAGAGTTTGAGTTTTGGAGTGTCAATGTTACCTCATCAATGGTTTCATACTTTGAAGGTGCAGTGTTGTAAATCCCCTTCAATCTTTCTTCTGGGGGCGCCGCATATATTCTACTGAGCTTATGTTTCAAAAGAGTAACAGGCGTATCTTGCAATGTCCACGAGCCTGGTTTTTCCTCAGGTTCCTCAAAAGAGAACCATCCAGGATCTTCCCTTTTCATTGTTTCAGCAGGAGATAGAATCTCAAAAGGCGAGGATAGTGGAGGGTGCGTGCAGTAAGAGCAGGCTCGTAATCCTTGAATTGCAGTTCCACTCCGTCTCTTGGATCTCAAGTGGCTGAGTATGGCACTCGTTAGAGTCACAGCCTTGCGACCAGTGTTCTTTACTATAACAGCTGTTGCTAAGCTTTCTGGATACAGGGAGACGATATAAGTAATGTCAAGAGTTCCAGCAGTGCAGCACAACTCGACCTGCAACCAACCAAAATGTCAAAGATATCAAAAGAACAAACACAACGCACTATTTTCTAATCCACGATGCTGTTCCATTTCAAGAAAATCCTTTCACATATATAGACTTCAAATCAAGAACCTAGAGTGATGATAAAGGGCAGTTCTATGTTTTCTTTTTTCATGTTCACAAGGTCTTGGAAACACCAATTTCCAGCTTTCTCATTTGGAATATGTACAGAAAAGAAGGTTGGGAAAATTGCAGATACTACTTACTATTGACTTAAAACATACGAGTACCTGGAACTTATTTTCAAATCAAATAACCACCAAAACTTGCGCATGACCATTCCGTCAGTTAAGTCTAACTTATTGAACCCATTTTTTCAATAATACCCACTTTACCCTTGTGTTCATTGTTCTTGGTGTTCTTGAGATTTTCATGATTGACTTTTCAAACACAAAATCAAAACATTCAAAATTACACATTCAGAATTTGGATTTTGAGTTTGTAATTTAGGGTTGTTATAATTTGTGCTTTTGATTTCGGGATCTTGTGATGTGCAGTTTCCCCAAGAATGTTTGTTACATAATCAGGATATCATGATCTCAAATGTGAAGAGATTACAAGTCTCATTTTTATATGAGTGCAATTAAGAATAAAGTTCAAAGATTTCATGATATATTTGTTGACAAAGAAATGGTTTTGGTCTTTTGCTATGTCCCAACTTAAGAATCACTGTCAAATCTCTTCATCAATTTCTTCTTCTTTTTTTTCAAAAACAACTATAAACAAATTGCAATGCAAGTAGCCACTGTGGTAGCATAATTCAGACAAAAAAACAAACATGAAATTGGGTTCAAAGGAAGGAACTAGTAGATGCATCATTGTGAATTGAGTAGCAAATAAAAAGGAACAATAGTGGAAGCAAATACCTGAACAGCATCAATGGCATCAGAGTCTACACCCTTGACAGTCCATTCAGAAGCAGAAAGAAGAGAGGGTTTGGAGGTGGAATCAGATGCATCATTGATGACCAAACCAATCCCACCTTTGGATTTGGAAGAATCAGCCCCACCAGCAGGAATAGTGTAAAGAATCTCCTCAAAGCCATCATCTTTCCAGAAGACCTTAGGCATATAGGAAGTAACATGTGCATTGGGTATCTGGAGTTTCATGGAACTGCCATTTCTGACAGTCATCTCCACAAATGGAGTGTTGTTGGATTCCAAGAACTTGATGCCTTTTCTGCCAAATTTCTCATCAAGAGACTCTGGAATGGAAAGGGTAGTGGGTGTTGTTGCAGTGAGAGATGGTGATGGTGATGGTGAAGAAGAGGCCTTGATGATATTCAGTTTTGGGAGAGAGAAGGGAAGGAGAGAAGCCATGAGTTGAGAGAGTTGAGAGAAAAGAAGAAGAAGAACACAACAAGTCTAGTCTTTACTGGTTCCACACACACCAGTGGCAGTGAGTGAGTGAGTGACTACCCTGCTTGCTAGGCTCATCCTTTCTTCATTTTGGCTTTATATGAATTATCTTATTTTCACTTACAATGGATATTTTGGTTTTTAATTTTTACCGACACAAACATCTTAACCAAAAAGAGGCAATAGATTCTCTTCCTGGTCTATTTTGGTACAATAATTCCACCTGAAACCCATTTAGAGCAGCAATTTGTGTTTGCACAGTATGTATGCGCCATGTAGTGATAGTTTAGTACTCAATTAACTGAATCAACTCGAATACGAAACAATTATTAAACACATTAAGTATTTCAATCACATTATACAAACACAACTTATTTACGAGCAAGTTGACACAACAAAAGTAAATAATTGAGTTCAAAATTACACAAGAACATGTTTGATAAAACAGGTCGAAACCAGTCCAATACAAGCTGATATATTCGACTCATTTAGTTTATTTAAGTAATCTTTTACACGTTATGTTTCAAAATATATAATTTTATCCTTGACTCATTTAATTCAACGGATTAAGCGAGTTTCACAAACACAACCCAATAGATAAATGAGTTGACTAAGATACACAAACCCAATTAAGCTCAACTCAAATCTACTTTTCTGCAACCTGACGTACAAATCCAAAGGCTTTCAATTCCAGTTGGACAGAGAGACCATCTTCATTTGTGGATATTAAAGGATAAAAACCTTGGGACACCAAAATAAGGTTTCTAAAAAATGAATCCAAACTCAGCTCTATCCATTCCAGGCACCAAATACACTCTACTAAACTCGACTTGAACAAAAAGCTTACATGAATTAGAATCATACTGTAATATTCTCATTCCAAAACTTGCACAGAAGACATACTGTTGGTTTCTCTAATATGAAACCCTGTTTACATGCTCTTTTTCTGAGATCCACTAGTTTAATCCTCGTCCATTCCTGCTGGCTGCTGAGGTTTTGGGCCACCTGCTGGCTTAGCCATAATAATCTGCAACGCCAAAATTCAAAGCCATGCTAATCAAACTTATGTGGAAAAAAAAATACATTCATCACAGATGTTCACGAATAAATGAACACTCTCCCGACAAATATATTGGCAAAATATAATCGGAGTCAACATCTCCTTGCAAAAAGCAAAATAATAATAATATTATAAATAAAATAAAATAGAAGGGTCATCACAGATTTCATTGCATATGCATACTACAGCAAGAATGGGGAAGCCATGGAAGATTGATCGCTGATCAATTACCTGATCTACACGTAGAACAGTGCAAGCAGCATCTGTAGCATATTTAAGAGCAAAGAACCTGCCACAAATACAAACACAAAAATTAAGGCCAAACACATAAATAAAACCACCATAGAGCAAAGAGCATATATATAAAAGCCCAAGGAAGAAAGAGGATGATTGACAATTTGTAGTTGCAAACACAATTCTTCAGAATCATAATGTTAATATAATACTTCACCAGAGAATTCCCCTGGTAGCAAGTTACAACTGTTGCAGAGCTACAGATCATAGTGGAAAATGAAAGGAAAAAAATTTGCCTGTTCATGGTATAGCTGGCCGTAGATGATACTCACCCATTGAACCAATTTTGTGGTTCTCTGTGTGTTTGAGAGAGTGAGAAAGAGGTGATATTACAAAAAGAAATGGTGTTATTTGGCAGTCAAATTACCATTCACCACCAACTAGGTCATGGCAGGGACATTGAGAAACAGGGAAATCTATCATATAATGTGAATAATGAATTAGGAAGGTTTTAAAGCATGGATATGTAGGCATAGGGGGTTATGAATTGCTTCTTTACCAATGGCAGAATTGAACTCAAGAAGTAGTTGTCTATTGAAAACATAATTAAATTCTGAACAGAAAATACAACTTCATCCTAAAAGTGATACGTTGAGAGAGAAAACAAAGTAACACTCATATGAACGCATGAGTGAATATATACATGCAAGAAATAGCTTACTTGGCAACATGGAGGTCCCAGACATTTGTAGTTGCAACATCCTTGCATACACCTTCCACCAGGTCAATGCCCACCTTGGTGTTTCCAGATGCGTGTTCAGCATATAGAGAGGATATAATCTCCATTGCATTTAGCCCAGCATTCTCAGCCAAGGTTTTAGGTACCATCTCAAAACTTTCAGCAAATTTTGCAATTGCATACTGGTCCAACCTGCAAAATCAAAAGTTCATCCAGTCTCAGGCTTTGGGTGTCATGGTTTAGCGATTCTGAGGAACACACAAACAGATCAAATTCTAGATCCAGGTTACAGTGTTGATGTCTAATTAGTAAGAGTAACCATAGCAACACAACAGAAGCTTGCAAGCTTAAAGATTTAACATTCTGTTCTCATCATTTTTAGTTTTCATTTCAGGAAAGTTTGAGATGAGCATCTCTAAAATACCAAATCTGCCAGTGACAGGGCTTAAGCCACAAGTCTGTAACAGAACTCAAAAGGTATAACAGAAACAAAGTACCCAGTCTCTTTAAAAGAAAATTCTTTAATTCTTCTAGCCAATTCAATTTCAGTAGCTGCAGCTCCAGGAACTATGCGGGAATCCCTACACATTGCCTGTATAGATATAATGAAAACACTTGTATCAATATATCACACCCAATTAACAAACTAATGGAAATATCAAGGTTCCAATGGCAATTTACTTTAAGAAAAATCATCAACAAGCAAAGCCAGCAAGATAGATTTTAATCACTCCTAGTCAATGACAATACCTTATATGTATTGACTCCATCATCGACTGCTCTTTCAAGGTCATCAAGTATACTATCAGTACTCCCTCGTAATAGCACAGTGGAAACAGAGTTTCCACCTTCTTCATTCTTCACAACAATTACCTAGATAACATTGATGAAGGGCAAAGCATCACGTATTAGGGATGGAAATTATAAAATGGAAACAAAGCAACAACAGAAACAACTTCTTGAACAAGATCCCGCGACTGAGGTGACACAGTTGAACATACCCTAGCACCACCAATTTCCTCAACTGAAACAGAATCCACATATCCCAAATCATCCGGGTTCGGCTGGCTAAGCTTCAACTGCATCAACAATGTCAAATTACATTAGAAATCAGAGTCCCCCCCCCCCCCCCCCCACAACCGTAATTTGAACTTACCATTGCAACAGCACCAGTTGTACGGCAAAATCGCCGTAATTCGAATTTTGAGCTGATCTTTAAAACCATGAGCCTGTAAGCAAGAAATTCAAGGTTACAAAACAAACACAACTGAGGAATGCCTTAACAGAGAATATGAATGCCGAAAACCAGACAATATGTATTAACAGCAAAAATGTCATACGAATCCAAAAAAAATTGCAACACGTATCATATCAAAAATTAAACTATTCATAATCATATAAGAATTAAACTATAATTGGTCCCTGAGTTATACACATATATCATATTTGATCCTCCAACATTTTTCAAATCTTTAATGATCAACTATTCAATTTAATCACCATTGCCCATAAATGCATTTTTCATCCATTTGGGATGAAACATTTCAGGTTTTCGATGTAATATTCTACAATTTTTGATGAAATATGCCAATTTTTATTAAATGTTGGATGGAAAATGTATGTTGGGATCAAATATGAATTTAACCCATATATAATGACAATAAAAACATGGGAAACAGATATAGCCATATAGGGAAAGACAATGAAACTTGTTTTCATACTTGTAACGCTCACAGAAGTGCAATGCCATTTCCCCAACTGCTTGTCCACTAACAATAACTTTGGCACCAGACTCAGCAACTGCTTTGATAAGCTCCTCCACCTTTGCTTCTTCGGTTTTTGCATAATTTTCCAGCTACAACATGCCAATAAATTAAGAGTTTCACTAAAGATTCCACAATCAGATATGAACAGTAGTTCCTAACAAAGCAAGAAAGAGAGACAAAGGAGCATAAGCTTTTCAATTTACTGGCACAGAAACAGAGATAAGCAATTATACGGGTATCAAATATGAAGAATACATTTCAAATGAAATATATCTAGAACTTCGGGAGTTAAAAAAAAAAAAGTAATTTCGTAATTAACCCAGGTCCTGAAAAGAAAAGTACAAAGAAAAAAATACAGAAATCAACCAAATCCAGTTGACTCCACAAGCAGCACGGTGCCAACAAGGAAAGCCAGTACTGCCCATTGAATAAATAAAATAACCTAATGGCTAATATCCTATAGTATTGCCTTAGAACAAGATTTGCTATCAAGGATAAACTTTAGCATGTTATGATATGATGTAATTTTTCTATCCTCCCATGGCATGGAGGAAGAAGGGTAACTGGATAAGTAATACCAGATAAAAACGCACACACATGTACATCTGTATATACTGACTCGGCTCTCCAGTGTGATCCACCACAATAGGAAAACCTAAATGGAAATTTTAGAAGTATTACCTGCTCGGCTGTATGGATTAGAACAGTTCCTTTTGTTTCTGTTGCAGATGTATCAACGCCGCCAACAAATACAGCTACCTGAAATAGTTAGAATGGATTATACCAGTTCATATAGCTAAATACAACTAGCAGACTCATCAAGATTCTATTCAAACTTTATAAGGAGTAAATAAAGGTTAACTTAAAGTCAAACAGACTAGTCAGAAATGTTGAGCAGCATGCATACGAGAAAATTCACACCCTATAGATAAAAGGTTGTGGTAAGAAATATTAGAAAAGTTATTTTAATCAAGCAAACTAGAGAATAAAAGGAAAAGAGCTCTAATACTTTTCCCACAGTACAATAACTATATTGGTTATCTAAGGAACTTGAGCAACTTTTCCATGGACAAGAAAAACTTTTTAATCAAACGAGTGCTAACCTTCGCCTTCTCCATTCGCTTGATAGTCCCCACAGCATCACTCTTCAAAACCATACCTCTCACTACAGCACAATTATGTAGACCTCCACCCACAAGTTTTGCCACACGAACATTGTCCACGTTGAAGTTGGCAGGATTTTTTGGGCAAACTTGAATGCATGCCTACAATATCCAAAAAGAAGTTGCATTCCAAACTTTTAGACACTATCTCGTAGAATAAACTTAACAGTAAACAAGGACATGGCTATAATTACATCTGCAATAAGAGAACACAAAATATCTTCTTGTCCAAATTGCTTGCTAGCCACTGCAGCTCTCATTCTGGAAACAACCTCCTCCTTATTCCGCACATCCATGGTTTCAGAACCCTTCTCAACCAACTCATCTAAGAATTCAAGTGTCTGAATATTCAAAAAGCAAAAATAAATCAGCATGTTCAACAAAGTGATCCAATCCAAAACAAACAATCAATCAATGCACCGATTTTGATTAAAGAAAGGACAAACCTTAGCAATGGCTTTTGTGTATCCACTGATAATCTCACTTGGGTGAAGACCCATTCTGATAAGCTCCTCAGCGTTCTGGAGAAGCTCACCAGCAAAGGAAATTGTCAAGTTAGCACCATCACCAATCTCCTCCTGCTGAGCCTTGGCAGCTAAAACCAAAATCTTGGCTGCAGGGTGCTGAACCTCAAGCTCGTTCACAATAGTTGCAGCATCATTGGTCACAAACAACTTGTCCAGGTGATTGATGACCATCTTATTCATACCTGATAAATATTAAAAAAGAATACTAAATCAATAATGGAAGATCTAATAACTCCTATTGCAGAAATTGATCACTAAACCAAGAAGGCAAGCACAGCCTCAAACAATAAACAAAACTAGCCCCGAGATCTCTAGTTTGATGCAGCCGTGAGCTCAGAAAACTGAGTAACTTGGACATTATATTTCCAGTTGTTGCTGTTGCATATTCATTTCTTAACATTAACAGTCAAATACAATCTTGAATCTGGAAAAAATGACACGGATATGCACAATCACGCACGGCTAAAGAAGAAAAATGGATGCAGAACACGGATCAAGGAGTAATGGTGTAAGCAGACGAGTACCATTAGGGCCGAGAGAAGTGCGAGTGATGATGGAGAGCTGCTTGCAGGCATCGATGTTCTTGATGACAGCTTCGTCAAGGCCGGAGAGGTGCTTGTGGCCTTCCTTCAGCATAGACTGTATCCCGTAGGGTTGCATTGAGAAGCCCATCTTCTTCTGCTTTGATGTTCAAACCGCAAGAACCCTAAGCCTGGGAATGAGACTGTCAAGCTCGGAAGTTAGTTTGTTCCTGAGTGACTGTTTTGATTCAGAAGAAGGAGGAGAAACTAGAATACCCTAGACTAGAGCTCCGCTTTTGTACATGAGCAATAAGGGTTTTGCCGGGGAGGACGTAAATATGGCATTTTGGTTAATTACGCTAAGCACCTCTGACTATCGCCGTTTTCAGTTTACACCTCTTAATTTTGGTCTAAAACTTTTAACACCTCTGAAGTGGCAAAACATCTTTCCGTCAGTTAAAGTTAATAGAAAATGTCATTATTAGGTCATGTGCCTAGCAAATGACCAATTTATTTTTTGAAATTCTCAAATTGTCTTTCCCTAACCTCATCATCAACCCATGTTCTTCATCATCGCCGAAAATTTAAAGTTCGCCGGAATGTTCATAGTTTGACCGAAATGTTCAAAATATCACCGAAATCTTCATAATTTCAACGGAATATTTATAATTTGGGCCCGTGGGCTTAAAGGTGTAAGAATTTGGGCTCGTTACCAGTAGCGGATTAGTGGGTGTGGGTGGTTAACGGCGGATTATGGGTGGTGGTACCGGTTTGGCGGGTTGACATTTTTTTTTTTTTTGCACAACTCTAAGTATAGGGTAGTCAAAAATTAAAATAAAACTTTAGGGTATTCATATGCAAAACATGTATAGTACAAGGAGTTCATGTGCAATTACCCCTAAAAATTATTATAAAAAATGCCATGAACGTTACAGTGTTACATCTTTCCTTCCTCTCTCTAGAAACCATGGAATCTTCAACTCCATTTCCTCCCCAATCCACTTTCGTCGTCGTTCCAACCGCCGAATATGTTGGCGAATCCATGCAGGCAAGCATTGGCAAAGAGAAACCCAACTTTAGTATGCTTCGATATGATCCTCACTATCGAGCTCGCCGGCGTCCTCAACGACTTCATCTTCGCCTACGCTTCCGCCACTACGAGTTCGCTTTTTCAAATTCGTCATCTCCGCCTCTCCAAGTTCGCCTATTTTGCCGAGTTCGTCATCTCCGTCGTGTCGTTGTTGTCGCCGAGCTCCACCTCGTCCTTAATCATACTTATTTAGCTGTGGCTAGATATGAGCTTTTCGTCTCTGGATAAGAAGACCTTCGTTCTCATCGTCTTCTCCGAGCTTCGTCGTTTCATCTTCTCCGACCCCGCCTCCTCTATGTTTTTGCTTTAACCAACGGATGGATCTCGGCCATCATATTCTCTGTTCTTCACTATGTTCCAAGAGGTAGAGCTCCACATCATAGCTTCACGTCAAAACTGAGACGGCAATAACAACTACGATGGAGGTTGCCATAGTCGAGACAAAAGTTGAAGCGACGACCAAGCACGAACTCAAATCTGAGTAATTTTTTTTTTTTTTTGCAGATTTGTGATTGATTTTGGTTTTTGATTTTGCATATTTGTGATTTTGGTTATTGATTTGTATATTTGCAATTGGTTGGGTAGTGGGCATTGGTTTGATTTAAATTATTGATTTTGAATCTGCAACTTTTAATTTTTATTAAGAAATGATCTTCAAAAGTTGTTCATATAAAACAATAACACAATCCAAATTGATGATGCAGAAAAAACAGAATTAAATCTATCTAGTGAAAAGCTTACACGTGGTTAGGTGACTAGTCAAAGAGTCAGCGAAGCCGAGCGTCACAGAGGCCCGAAGACCTGAGACCCAAATTGAGGGGTCTCAGATATCCAAGACATATGGGTCAAGAGAGACTAGCTGAGTGGGAAGGTCCAATGGGTCAGGCCACCCAGGCTGGCCTCACTAAGCAAGCTGCCCTCAGGCAGGCAGCCCAAGACAAGCAATTTGCCTAAGGCAGGCTGCCCAAAGCAAAGAGGCTTCCCAAGTCAAGCAACATAAGGCAGGCAGCCTAGGGCAGGCAAGCTACTTAGAGACAAGCAACCCAATGCAAGTTATCTCAGACCTACAGTCCAATACAGGGTACAACCTACAAGTTACAAACCTAAGAAAACACTTAGCCTGCTGATGAGTAGATCCAGCAAGGGGTCTAAGGAGTCAGACATCTCCCAACACATGGGAGCCAGACCAACACCCCGGCTAGGGGGGGCAGAGCCCACTACTAGGAGGGCTTGGTGGCCGACCACCAAGGAGCTAGCCGCCCCTGTTGGTGAGTAGATCCAGCAGGGTCGCTAGCAGACGGGTCCCACCTCAGAATTTCGACCAATCAGGACATAACACATGTCAGGTAAACCTGAACTCTATAAAAGGAGTCTCAGGCCATCATTGTCAAGTTCGGTCACTTTACTGTTTAAACTATAGAAAGAAGACACGAAAACACTCTCTAAAGTTGTTCTTCATGATCTTCGTGTTCTTCGTCGATTTCTTCAATAATAAACTGATTTGATCACGAAGATCGAGTTGGTAACTTTACAATCCTATTTGTGGGATTAGAGACTGACTCTCACACCAAAGAAGATATCCCAAACCCACATACGAGACTTCGCTTGACGATGCATTTTGTTCGCAGGTACCTAGGTTATTGACCGAGCCAGGCCCTGCTACAACTCAAACTTGGATCCAGCTGAAGACCATACTAGGCCCACTAGCCTACCCCATTTACCTTGACTTTGGAGAAGAAGACCTACACGACATCGTATCAAGTTTTGACTTGGCTCTAGGTTAAAGAGTCACATCAATTGGTTCCATTCTCGGGAACGTATTGAAAGTTTGCATTCCACTTAACCACAAGACGACTCAAATGGAAAGCAGCAGAAGACCTGGACAGGATGCCAACATCTAGGCTGGAAACAAAAGCCCTGTCCAGTAGAGATCTACCACCTCTCGCCGAGGCATCCATGGAAGTCGAGGCAATGGAGGAGGTAGAGATGTTCAGTACTCTGAACAAGGGATGACTACCCGAGTAGAGCATGGTAAGGCAGCTACTCGTAGTGAAGAACTGCGCGAAAAGCTGAATCAATAGAAGGCTGAGAAGGCCCGCTTGGCCGCCAAAACCGCACAGATGAGGGAGGAAGAGCAACATACAGCTGCCCAGCCCGGGCAGGTCATTCCCCTCCCAACCCAAAAGATGTTCAAGAAGACGTCTGAGCAGTTCATGGAGTCCATATTTCTCGTCTGTCTCACCACTGTAGGCGCGACATCCTCATTGGTTGCTTCCCTCGCTGCACCACCGGTAACGCCAGCCTTGGCAAATGGTGACGATGCGCGAGTTGCTAACCATGGTCCCTTGGCTTCAAACCTTCCTAGAGGGGTATGACCAACTGGCCAAACAGTTGAGGACAATATGCCTCATGGCCTCAGCTGGAAGAGATCAACAAGTCCAAGGTGACCAACCAAGGCCTTCAGTATTTGATAGGCTCTCCCAAGGATGAGCAACCAGAAGCAAGGGGAGACGTTCCCCCCAAGTGTCTCGACTACAAAATGTTCACCCACAAGAAGGTGAAGGGGAGTCTAACCAGAGGGTCCTCCCTCACAACTCTGCACTCCAAAAGGAGGAGATAATAATCGAAAACTCGATACACAATATAGAAAGGCGTAATAGACGCAGTGAGCAAAAGCAGGTCCAGCAGGAGACTGTGACTGCTTGCCTTGCTGCCCCCGTCGTCCCTGTCCCAATGACACAGGCTAAACTAAAAACAACATTCCAAGCCTTCTTAACTACTCAATACAGCATAGGGACACCCCTATCGTCCAACCTGAGTAGGCAGCATGGGGTACGCCCATAGCCCCCCTCCAGCCAGTTCATTTTAGCCCACTATTCAAGACCCCACATGAGGGTACCTAGGTTGCCTATGCGCCGACCCCTAACTCTGGAGGTGTAGTAGCCGACCCTAACATAACTGCAGTGTCGGAAAAGTTGAAGAGCCTACAGGCTATGGTTCAACAAGTGGAAAATGATAGGGTAGGTGTTGAGTATAGAGGTTCCAACTCACAAAACAGAAAGAAGGGGAGATACATCTCTCCCAAGGGAGGTTCGGCCAGCCGGGCCTACCCCATGCCAGGGTGTCCGGCCAAACCCCTTCCACCACCATCGTAGGGAACAAGCACACTCCCCTCAATTCCACCCACTAGGAAGTCTTTGACTATCTTGAGAGGACCGAAAATTCCAAATGGTCAAGGACCGATAAAAGAGGGAACATAGGACGAACACCCTGCCCTGTAGGACCCCCCTGAAGGAACCTGGCACCATGCAGGGTAGAGGACTCATATCTTAATGGTCCCATGGAGGAGGAGCACGAAATTGATGTGGAAAATGTCAATCAACCCGATGAATAAAGCTAGAAAGAAACCTCCCAAGTAGGTGTCAGGAGCTCGTTCCCACAAAGAAGCTAATGAAAACTCTCTTAACACATCATCCAAGAGAAATAAAGAATTTATTTTCTTCATTTTTGTGCATAAGTAAAAGATCAACTATACAGATAGGAAAGATAAAACATGGAGTGAGTCTGAAGCTCAATGCTCTTGCGTAAAGGACGACTCATATTGCCTTGTTATAATGGCTCGCGTACATGAGGATTAAAAAGGTGCAGAGGGAAGCTAAAGCTCAGTAACCCTATGACAAAATCACCTGATCGCTTGAGATCTCACGTAAAAGATGAATGCCCCCAAGCGGTGTAATCCCAAGTGGCGTACCTCAACCGTTTAAGGTTGGTTGTCATGCCTGAAAGCGTGAACCAAGTCCATCCATCGAGGATTG
>JAYMTK010000631.1:0-20545 GCA_036897405.1 Pelargonium myrrhifolium
AGAACAAAATAAAAAACATAGTAAGCGGTTGATAAGTCTATCCACTTAAGGCTCACGAACACATTGGTTCGACTTGATCAACACTCTTTTAACACATGATTATGCTATTTGTCCCTTCGGGAACATCCGATAAAATTGGAACGATTATGCTATTTGAATTTTGCGGGTGCAACGGTCAAAACAAGTTGATTTTCACCAAACAGTTACAATTAAAGTTTTAATTTTGTACACAAGATTAGTGTCTAAAATGGGATAAATCAATTGCTTCTAAAGAGTTGACAATTTCGGGTTCCTTATTCCCATACCATTTTGAGTGTCGATTAGACTTGTCATACGGTTGTGTTTAATTATCAAAACGACGACGATCTATTTGATTAATATATAACTAATTGCAGTTTATCTTGTTAGGATAACGAGCTTTTACTTGACAACAAACTAACGTTTTGTTGGAATTTGTAGAACGGTAAATAGATCCACAATGAGCTTTTTCTTCTTGTTGGTGTGCGCGGAGAAGTTAGAAGTTTGTGACGTTTGCATGGCAGGAGAAGGTGGCTTGAATAATGGTGGTTCAATCGGATCTCTCGAATCAATCTTTGAGTTTTTTATCGAATCGGATGGCAAATCCGTTTGGTAGTGAGAGGCGGCCAATATCGACTTCCACGCAATCGTCTTAAGGGTTGCGACTTTCGAGTATAAATGAAATTGTGTAACCCAAATTTGTCCTTCAAAAAGGGCAGAGATAGCAATTTAGATATTATCTTGATTATGTGTAGATTCAGATTAATAAATAATAATGTGAATCCAACTCGAGAGAGGTTCAGAATTCGAATTTGACAAAATCATATTTTAAATTATAATGTAAAATAAACTGACTTGTGTGGGGTTGCCCAATTCAATTCGGCCCAAAAACTACTTGAATTGAACCGATTTTAAGTTAGCTTGGGAAATCCTCGTGTTCGAATCCCAAACATCAACTCTATGAAAGGGGTGCAATTTTAGTCAAGTTGCAAGTTTTGAGTCCGATTTAAATTTGACGAAACGTGTGGCTTTGGGCAGTATGTGTTCGATCCAACTCACATTATGCCTATAATAATTTTGATCTGAACATGAGCCATGTTCTTTTTATGAGACCCAAACCTACAAATTTTGGATCGATATTGTGTATTTGCATATCTAAATCTAAATTGTCAGCTATAAAAATATATATATATATATATATTTATTTTCATATACATCTCACACTTCTTATAAAAATTGTATGACCTCTAATTATTAGAGCATTGACTTAAAATGCAAAAAATCATTAAAAATAAATTATTTAAGGCCTAGTGGAAGACGAAGAAACGGCCGTTTAATTAAACGGAAAGAAAGCGTCACGAGGAAGTAATTAAATAAAAACGTTAAAAGCGTGAGTGAGTAAGCGCCAGGTTGGCGCGCACAGCTAATGGGCCTGCCCAGGCCCATCCACGTGGCAAACACAGTCAGATCTAACCGCTCCTTAAAGCTTTACCTTACAAGTGACGTTACCAATAAAATATTTCCAAAATAAAAAGTAATGAATAATATGGTTTGATGCCCATAGACTTGCATTTTTGCACAGTCTTACCCCTCAATCAAGGCTTTTAACGATTTTAACCTCTAAACTTTTCAATTTTTCAGTTTACCCCTTGTTATATACTATAATCGATCTTTTTTTTTGCTTTTTTTATTATTATAAAAAAGTTGGCCCAATGAGCCTCAACAGTTTATATTATAAGCAAATATTACAACACACACCTACAACACATTCAATAGCCTTGGAGGGGACTCGAACATGAGCACTATACATATTTATGGAATTTTATTTTTTTTGGGTACAAAAAAGAATGAAAAAATAGCTAGACTCCAACCATTAGCCGACTAAAACAAACCCCACGGGCACCATCCCGAAATAAATTTGCCACAACGTCGGGAATATCACTATGGACAGCCAACATATGCAAAAGTTGTATCCCTTCAATGGTTAACTTGTCAGCTACTTTATTGCTTTTACGATACTCATGCTTTATTTCGACCAACCAGTCACTGTTCATCAACACTCCAATGTCACTTAAGACCCTATCTATTCTTAAATGCACGAGCAATAGCCTTAGAATCAACCGCAACCTCAATGCTTCGCCAATCGCCATCCCAAGCCAACGAGAGGCTAGCATGGAGGTTTTGTAAGAAGAAAAAGAGTTGCATTTGGACTATTTAAAGTTTTACATAACAACTTCGTATACATTTTAATTTTCTTTTCTTCTCACTCAACATAGAGCTGTTCATCTTTTGTTTCCTCTTGTTATTCAAATGAAAACACAAATTTATACTAATGGTTTATTAATGTGTTTTTTCAAATTCAAAATTGGTTAGATCATATCAAATCAATTTTCAGTCAGCTTAGATTTTAGATGCTCGTGGCTTCAAAATCAAATTACCAACTCTAGGCGGTAGCTAGGCAAACGACAAAACCGAGTTCAAAGGCACAAGCTAGTTTTATTTTTATTTTTTAGAGACTAAAATCATTAAAACTCTAGTTAGGGGCTAAAATAAAAATAATGTAAGTTGAGGGGTACCTAACCAAATTACCCAAATTACACACCGACCCGAACTGTTGAAAACAGGAAACAACCGCGTGGACGAGATATATAAAAAGTAGACGATAACGAGATAATATATAAACAAAAAAAGAACGAGATATTATCAAAATAGCGCCGATTCATTCACCGCTAAAAAAAATAAAAAATAAAATAAAAATAAATATCCTCACCACAAAAATCAACCCTTCCTCGATCCATCTCTCTCTCTCTCCTCTCTCCTTCTCCTTCTGGAGTCACCGATTAGGGTTTGTTCTCCGAATCCGTTTCCGATTCGTCTCTCTCTCTACAAAATATCTGTTCGTTTATGGTTCTTTCTCTCACTAGATTCTCATGTACGATCGTTCTTTTTGGCAGATCTATGCTAGGGTTTCGATTTCGCGATTGATCGATTTTAGGGTTTTGGTTCGGCTTTCTGTTGTCGATTTGTGTGGTTAATTTCGGTTGCTGAGATGGTGGCCTCGGAGGGAGAAGGAGGTGCTTCGCCGCCGCAGATGCAGTACGGTGTGACGAAGCCGATATCAATGGCGGGGCCGACTGAAGTTGATATTCAGAGAACAGCCGAGTTGGAGAAGGTTTGTTTGTTCTTGAAATTGGAGTCTCTGCGATTTGGTTTGAGCTTTTTTGTTTTGACGATTCTTTTGTTTTTGTTTTTTTTGCTTTGGATTGGGAAGTTCTTGGTTGATTCTGGCCTTTACGAGAGCAAGGAGGAGGCTGTTAAGAGAGAGGAGGTTCTTGGTCGGCTCAGGGAGGTAATTAGTGTTTCTTTGGTGAATTTGTTCTTGATGTTTGTCAATTGTGTGATTACCTTCCTAGTTTTATGCTATGCATGTTAAACAGCTCATGTGGACTTAGCTTTTTAGTACTTAAGCATGTTAAAGATAGTGTTTAGCTAATAGTTGGAGCAGAATGCGCCAATTTGATTTAATGAAAATGGGAACTTTTTAATGTTCCCAACCAGAGTTTGGGAATTGCGCTTGGCTTGTTACCTCTAGTGTTTGGACAATATCACAATGCTTTTAGTTGGTGAATACCTTTATGAGAGTAGTTTTTTGGATGTTACATGCAAGGAAGTGCCTGCCCTTTGTAGACTGAAAAGTGACATGGGATGGTTAGGTAGTTGCTGTATGCTGGCTAAAGTAATTGCTGTTGTTTCATAGAGTTTGAGTAATTTTGGGTCACTTTCAGCTGAATTGTATCCGCATCAAGGTGGCAAATTGTCTGGTTCAGGGATGTCTTGGTGAAAGTATTGGTCTAGGAAAATTTTGATCCCAGCCCATATGGTAGCTTAAGCATTTGCAATTGTTTTCAAGGTGTGACACAATGTTTCAACAGAAATTTTTGTATGAAGCTAACAACTTGTTAGATCAGGGATGTATTGATGAAATTATTGGCTTGGTGATTTTTTGATCCCAGCCTATATGGAGTATTTGTTGATTATTTTTGGTTGCTCCATTTAATGTTCCTTTGACTATATCTGTCTTTGATCTCTTATTTGATGTTCCTTCATTGCTATTGTTATCCATTTTCAGTAACTAATGGTGGCTTTTATATTGCTTATCTTAGATTGTGAAAGATTGGGTGAAGCAACTTACTCGCCTACGGGGATACACAGAGCAAATGGTGGAGGATGCAAATGCCCTCATTTTTACTTTTGGTTCTTATCGACTTGGGGTCAGTATGTTCGGCTTTGCTTTCATCATTGGTGTAAATGCCTAATTTTAATATGAAGTTGGAGTTGAATTGCAGCCCTGGGAAGAGTTCAAATATGTTTTTATGTAGTTCTTTCTTTGTGGCAGTCCTGGCTATTGTCATCACCATAATTATGTAATTTGAGGTTTTTCACTGAATCTGCTTATGCATGATAACCTTTTCAATATGCTATTGCTTTGTTGCACCCCTTTTGTCCCACAATAAGTGTTCTGTTCTGCTTTGATAAAAATGAAGGAGAAGTTAGTCGGTGTTCTATATTACCTCTTCTATCTGCATGCACACTTGTTGTAATAAACTTGAGGGATACTAACTAAATTATTATAAGGACACTTGGTTATTCATGTATAACTAAGTTCCTAAAAAGGAAACAATTTTGGGACAAAAATGCAAGTGAAACATGACACTTGTTTTGGGATGGAGGGGGTATAATGACTCCTGGCATTCTTTAGAGTCTTTTGTAGGATGCATCTTGATAGCTGCATATGGTTGGTAGCTCATCCAACTTCCATTATTATGTTTTGGTTATCATGAGTTATATCTTTGGCAGGTACATGGTCCCGGGGCTGATATTGATACCTTATGCGTGGGGCCATCCTACGTGAGTCGGGATGTAAGTAATAGTTCCAGCTGTTTTCTTATGATATTGTCATGAACCATGGAATTTAATTTTTACTTGCCCAAAGAGAAAGATCTTACTGTTATGCTTTCTTCATCAGGACTTTTTCTTTGTGCTGCATGACATCCTGGGTGAGATGGAAGAAGTAACAGAACTACAACCAGTTCCAGATGCTCATGTTCCAGTAATGAAATTTAAGTTCGATGGAATATCGATTGACCTTCTTTATGCCAGTGTATCTCAATTGGTTATACCGGAAGTGAGTGCCTAGACTTCTTGTCTCATGTTATTACATAACATTCTAACCATGTAACCAAATGCAGTCGCTGTAGCTTGAAGTTGAAGTTTTGCTTTTAACTTTTGTTTCAATTAAATGAGAGTTTACGCAGAGTACAGCTCTCCCAATACCCTTGTTATATGAATTTGATATTAATATGCATTCATTTATCTATTTTTTTTTTATCTTTAGTTAATGTGTTGGGCTGTTGAATCATCAGGACTTTGATATCTCCCAATTATCTGTATTGCACAACGTTGATGAGCCTACTGTTCGAAGCCTTAATGGCTGTAGGGTTGCAGATCAAATTCTCAAGTTGGTTCCAAATGTTGAGGTGATTACTTCAGTTCACTGATATTTTCCCCAACTTTATGATTGATCCATTGGTCCCATTTTAAGTACTATTTTTTTCTTCTTCTTTCAATTAAAGCATTTCTGCACGACACTTCGGTGTTTGAAGTTTTGGGCCAAAAGACGTGGTGTTTATTCGAATGTGAGTCATTCCTTCCTTGATACATTTTGCCATTAGTATATTGGTTTGTGTGATCTATTCCAACACCTTCCTAATTTTTATTGATGAGATAGGTCACTGGATTTCTTGGTGGTGTGAACTGGGCGCTACTTGTGGCTCGTGTTTGTCAACTTTACCCTAATGCTATTCCTAGCATGCTTGTTTCTCGCTTTTTTAGGGTTTACACTCAATGGCGTTGGCCAAACCCTGTAATGCTGTGTTCTATTGAAGAGGATGAACTTGGATTTAGTCTTTGGGATCCTCGTAAAAATCCTCGTGACCGAACACATCATATGCCAATCATAACACCTGCTTATCCTTGTATGAATTCTAGCTACAATGTCTCAACCAGCACTCTTCGGGTTATGATGGAGCAGTTTCAATTTGGTAACAAGATATGTGCGGTAAGAACACGAAGTGTTAACTTTCATCTGATTGTACATTATGGCTACTAATCTTTTTGCCTCATTTATATGTTCTGTTTTGTACTAAATTCAGGAGATAGAGCTGAACAAGGCACAGTGGGCTGCTCTGTTTGAGCCTTACTTGTTCTTCGAAAGCTATAAAAACTATCTGCAGGTTGACATACTTGCATCTGACATTGATGACTTGCGTGCTTGGAAGGGTTGGGTTGAATCCCGTTTGAGGCAGCTCACTTTGATGGTATTCATTCTACTATCTGTCCTCAGATGTAAAAGAGTGTATAATCTGTTTAACCAGGAATTATTACCACTAGTGTATACATACATTGTTGGTTGCAAGCAGAAGTTCCTTATTTTTGATTTGCATCGCTTTGCAGATTGAACGAGATACATATGGGAAATTGCAGTGTCATCCCTATCCTCATGAGTACATGGATACATCCAAGCAGTGTGCCCATTCTGCCTTTTTTATGGGTTTACAAAGGAAACAGGGGGAGGTTATTCAAGAAGGGCAACAGTTTGATATACGTGGGACAGTAGATGAATTTAGGCACTCTATAAATATGTACATGTTCTGGAAACCAGGGATGGAAATTTACGTGTCTCATGTTCGCAGAAGGCAAATCCCTTCTTATGTGTTTCCTGCTGGTTACAAACGACCTCGACCACCAAGGACCACATCCCAGCCACAAATTGATAAATCTTGTGAAGATAGTGAAATTGGCAAGGCTGGTTCTGCTGAGAGACACCTTAAGAGGAAAAAAGATGATGAAGTTGGTGAGAAGCAAGTTACACCGACAAAGCGACAAACAATGAGTCCACAAAGGCATTCAGTATCTCCTGAAATTATTAGTGATAACGTAGTAGAGATTAGGCAAGTGGAATGTCTTCCATCAAAGATATCTTGTTCAGAAAATGTTGCATCCGTCTCAAATTGCAGTGTTATCACGATTGTTTCTAGTGAGGTCAGTTCGTGTGAGGACATAGGCTGTGAATCTGTAGCAGGTTGCAGTGATGGGAATGTTGGGTGTGTCGAAGGTAGTGTCGAAGGCAGTACGAATCCAGGATCTTCTCAGAGTGATTCATGTGATGGCGAAACCGAATCTCCGTTGGAAAATGGGTGTATTAGTGGCAATGAAGTGTTACAACATGGATTGCAGGAAGAGTTGGAGGTTTTGGATTTCAGTCTCGAAACTCTTTATTTGTTGCTTGTCCTTTTTTAGTATAGTAGTTTGCAAGTTCTCTGTCTTCCAATTTGTTGAGTATATACGCCGAAATCCGGATGGGCAGAGAATTTGAACTTGTGTAGAGCTTTGAGTTTTACTTATGATTATTTTTACTGACCAACCTGTCTAACTTATTTTCTCTCGTGTCTTCTGTTTCATATTGTGAAGCCGAATGCCGCACTCGGGATGACACTGAAATCTACCATTGGGATCAACTCTGAAGCTGTGCAGAAACCTGTGTTGAGGCATGTATACTGAAGTTCTTCTATTTTGTTTAACAGTTGCTTCTTTTGTTATTAGTCTTTATAGTGCTTTTCTTTTGTTTGTTTTGCTGGTGTCGGTAATAGCAGGTTGAGCCTAACATCAACTGCCTAAGGTGGTCGGAAGCTGGGTATATGAGATCGGTCTTCTTTGTATTGATCCTTGTGAGCTCAAAGAGACAAGAAAGCCAGCAGTTCGGGTAAGTGTCGTTTTAATTGCTGGCTTTCATTTCATTAGTTTTTTCAGGGATGCTCGTTTAGTTACTTCTATAGCTCAAGAACCTATTGGGTGGTATATGTGATCCGAAGAGAGCTCGTCGAAGAGTGTTACTTTTGCATCATTTCATGTACAGTTTTTTTCTTTTCGGTTGGAATTAATCTGTCTTGCATAAGCCGTGATTGCTCCTCCCCTTTTCTCACAAGGGTTTTAGATGGACGCTCTCTGAACTATTAGCGGACAGTGTTAATTTTTTTTCTTTTTCTTCTTTCGGTTTGTTCTTGTGGCAGAGGAGGCGAAGTGTTTTAACATAAAGGACTTGGGAATTGTGTGCGGTTAAGTGTCGTTAAGTTAGATATGGGTTTGGTATCTTGTTATAAGAGACTAGGAAGTGGAAATCAAGGTCATCACCTATATCTGTCCTTTTGTATACTTGCTGCGAATGTAATAATATACTAATATATAGACTCTTCTCTCTATCTCCCCTCTATGTTTCGCTAGACCTATTTTGGGTTCGATTATCGTTTCGCATGGTCTCTTGTTGGGCTATGAGAATGTGAAATGTGTGTTGTACTTGAATGAGATGTGATTCTTGTACACAACTTGTTGGATCCTCTCTTAGGTCAATTTAGCATAGTAGTACATGAATTTAAGTGATTGTGATTGTGTTCTTTAAAATTTGTTTATGATATTGATTTGAAAGCACAAGGTTGTAATTCTGTGGAGGTTGGTATTATTTTAATTCCAAAAGTAATGATGATTGACTATAGAGAGTAAAATGGACATTAGTTAAGATATACCAGTTACAACTTAAATCAAGCCAATGAGGTGATGACACTTCGTTAAATTTCACTTTTACCCATTCAAGTGAATTTTTGGGAGTGGAGCGATTCGTCTGGATTTATGATTTTAAATGTGATGTCATTTTATTAGTTTTTTAAACTCAAAATTACGTAGTTTAGGTTGCAATTGAAATAGAGTTATATCAATCAGATGAATGGCATTTAACACCAAAAGTAATGAGCACATATTACTCATAGAGAGAAATGGCATTTAACACCAAAAGTAATGAAGACTAGCTATAGACTTAAGCTTGCCATTGAAGAACTCAGGGAAATGGCATTTAACACCAAAAGTAATGAAGACCGGTTATAGACTTAAGCAATGCCATTGAAGGGCTCTTGTGTTGTTTATTTGAAAGAGTTAACCATGCAAGCTAGCAAACCGTCTTCGGTTATCAATGAAACACTTTTTTCCTTCTCAAGTATTAGAATCGCTGAAACCCATTTATGCCATTTGTCGTGTTTACCAAACCAGAAGGCTAGGTCCATGTGACTGAGTCTTGGCAAGTAAAGTGCCAGTAGCGGAGGGAGAATGTAGGATCGGGTGGGCATATTACAACTAAACCGAACATTTACTCGGATGAAAAAAAAAACTACTAGCATATAAATTATGATCTCAACTTTGTTAGGGAAATCATGCCATTGTACTCAATCATTCATGATGAAAGTTGTGAATTTGTTTAATATGTAATGAAGTTTAACTGTTTAAGGAGATGGCATAAACAGTTTCCTACAAAATTCGTCATGATTCGGACACAAAATGGATCCAACGTCATTCTCGGGTCAACAAAACTGGTTGTAGTATAGTTCTTTATCTATCAACTATGGTTTTAACGTAATTTGTTTGTCATCCCAATATTTGGAAGCGCCATTAACACTAATCACTGAGAATCAATTGAACTCCAAGACCATGCAAACTAATAAACCGACTCCGATCATTGGGTTTACAATTTTAAACGTTTAGACTCGAGTGGAGCTAGCAAATAGGCCATTGAGTAGTAAAAGAAGTATCAAACATGCTTATCAAATCATTTTTCATCACATCAAATCATTATTGTCATGACTAGTCCAACAAAAAGTTGTTTGCACGTCAAGAGAGCAATCATTTGCTCGTACGAGCTTGATATTATTGAGTCAGATTAGTAATGACCCACAATTGCTCATTTACCCGCTCCAGCCTCGAGATGCAGACAAGTGGGCTCCAACGAACAAATAAAAAAATAAAATTCGTAGTTGGTTAATCCAGCTGTGTGAGTGGGATGATGTCTCATGATCGATCCTCACTCAACACATTTTTTGTGGTGGTGGTGTAAGTGACCACTTTGGTGCAGTAAGGTGCCAAATATGGTTGAAAGACAAAATCTCTTTCTTGAACACTATTGGTTCCTTGTTCAACCTTGTACATATACGCTGTGAAGGTTTCTTAGACCGTTGCAAGAGAGGATTTCGGTATCTTTTTGTATATATATATATAATAAAAAATCTTAGTCACGTGCCAAGAAAAGGGCAAAAGAGGAATATACAAATATACGTACTTTGCACTTTTTCATCTGATAGCGAACCAAACTACCACCTGACAATTCCTTGTTTCTCACTCTCTCTCTCTCTCTCTCTCTCTCTCTCTTTCAAATCCAAATATTTATTCACAAACAAACAAAGCAACCAAATCTGCAACCCAACGCACACAGAGAGAGATCCCAATTTCTTGGCCTTTTTCTCCTTCCGATCTCACCAAAATCTGAGCTCAAAATCGCGTTTGTGACACCTTTAATTTCTTCTCCGATTCGCGGCAATGGGGAAGGTGACGGTGGTGATATGCTCGGCGGTGGCGGTGGCGGTGGCGGCGTGCATCGGGGCCGGATTGGTGGTCCGGCAGCGGATTCGGAGCTGCGGTAAGTGGAGAAGAGTGATGGAGATAGTGAAGGAGTTTGATGACAAGTGTGCGACCCCAATCGAGAAGCTGAAGCAGGTGGCGGAGGCCATGACGGTGGAGATGCACGCCGGACTCGCCTCCGAAGGTGGAAGCAAGCTCAAAATGCTCATCAGCTACGTCGATAATCTTCCGACTGGGTATATTTGCTGCTCTCTGTGCATTTGTCTTTGATTTGGATCTGAAATTTGTTTTTTTATTTATTATCTTTATAAAAGAAGAGATGTTTTGGTGGTGAATGAAATTGGCTTTATTTTTGTATTTTTCTAGTGATTGTGTGTCCGTGTTCAAATTATCCAAAACAATTTCGAATAAATAAACTGTTTTGGATACATTCTTGTACTGATCCTTATGAAAAGTGACATTGTGTTATTCTTGGTTTCTGGTTAGTTTCATTTATAAACATACCATGTTAATGTATACTCCTACATCCCAAAAATGAGTGTTTTGTTTGTCGTGCATTTTGTTCCAAAATGAGTGTCATCTTTTGTTTTTAGAAAGTTAGTTATAACATGAATTACCAATAATATCCCTACGATAAGTTAGTAAGTATCCATTAAGTTTGTTAGAACACATGTCCATAGGGATTTAAACGTAATTACACCACACTAACTAACTTCTCCTTAATAATTCCAAAAATAGAAAAGACACTCATTTTGGGACAGAGGGAGTAGTTTTCTTATGCACCATTAATATGTTTGAATAGTTGGAAGGCAAATCAGTATAATCACACCCTCTCACTGCTAAAACACGGTATTTTATACTTGGAATCAATTTTGAAACTCAGCTATGCCTTCATTTTTTGTACTTCTGGTTCAGCTTCAGTTTACTTAATATTTTAGATCCTTGTGAAAAATGGCAATTTGGATTCTGGATAGTGTTATTGCTAAACATGCGTGTTGTTTTTTTAAGCATCATCAATATGCATGAGTATTGTTTGGTTTATAGAAGCTTTTGAAAGCCAAAAGCTTCCTCTTTGTGTTTCTATAGTTCTGTTTTTGCATAATGACTAGAATTAGTTTGGAAGCTAATTCAAGGCTAGGGTTTATACTCAGTTATTTTACTACTATGAGAAAGTTTCATGATGGTCACATGAGATTGGACCGACTCTTATGTTCTCATTTATATTTTTCCTGGAACTTCAAGTATTCTCTCAATTTGGTAAACAGCATCATAACAGGAAATCATCATATTGGCATTTTCTTTGCTTCATGTGAGTCCAGGCATAATAATTTAATATGCTCGAGCATATTGTGTTACTTCACCTTTGGATGTTGCTGTCTGCAACCTAAAAACCGTGCTTTTCTTAGCTAACTATAGCTGTGAGTCTTTTCCATGAACAGAACGCTCTTCTAGTTGATGGTACTTATTGTACTACTATGTTCGACAAAGTTTTTGGATGAATCCTTTGTTTTGTTCTTCATGTGGCAGGGATGAGGAAGGATTGTTCTATGCACTGGACCTCGGTGGAACAAACTTTCGTGTTTTGCGGGTGCAATTGGCAGGAAAGGACGGTCGTATTGCTAATCAAGAATTTGCTGAGGTGTCAATTCCTCCAAATCTGATGGTTGGGTCTAAAGATGTAAGTTATTTGCGATCATCATTTGCCAAACCTTTTCAAGGTGCTTTGTAAGATACCTTATGTTTTGCAAGTGATGATGATTTCAGGCCCTATTTGACTATATTGTTTCGGAGCTTGCGAAATTTGTTGATGATGAAGGTCAAGAATATCGAATTCCTCCTGGCAGGCAGAGAGAACTAGGGTTTACCTTCTCGTTCCCTGTCATGCAAACATCGATCAATTCTGGGACACTTATTAAGTGGACAAAAGGGTTCTCCATAGATGATGCGGTTAGTCCTGATTGCCTTGGTTCCTTTTGCTTCGATTGATTGACTATGACAAGTAGATATTATCATGTCTAGAACTCTACTCTCCTCTCTATTTGAATTATAATTGAAAGTTCAATTTATATGAATGAGAAGCAAAATATTTTACAATGTTACCGCGCTTGAATGTCTCTGTTGTACGTAACCTTTTATTTCAAAGACTTCCGTAGGGTGAAAATGTTCGCAGATGATTGTATGCCACGACTGTTCTATAAGTTATGATTAGATAAATTCTGTCCGGTTATTAGTATGTTGTGAGATTCCTTTATTGAGTTTCATCTTCCAAAACATTGCCATTGGTACATAAATAATTGTTTTAGATTACTTGAATGGTCCTTGGAACCAAATGTAAACAACATATATCAAGTCTTCTTCTCTTACCCTGTAAAAACAGCGGTGCTGTAAGAGTTGTGTCTGGAGCTTCCTCTCTGTTGGAAGCATAGACTCCACCATAGGCATAACCCATTTGTATATCATCAACATTTTTTTGGGATGTTTCCATGGCTTTTTATATGTGACAAATCAAAGTTGTCACTTTGTTTCCCATGCATGTTCTTGCCTGACTTATCTTAATTTCTGATTGAGTAGGTTGGTCAAGATATTGTGGCAGAATTGACGAATGCCATGGAGAGACAAGGCCTTAATATGCGGGTATCAGCTCTGGTAAGTGAAAGCTGATTTTCATGCTTTCAGAACACGAATAGGATCTCTTCATGCTGATCCTGTTTCTGGGGGAGATTGCTTATAGTTTTGTCCTGCTAAAGGATGTTCCTTATTCTAGATACCATTCTTTTATAGGATTACTGTACTTGTGTAGGTTACTATCTTACTAATCTTGGTTTGATTTACAATGGTGACACTAGGTCAATGACACCATCGGAACATTAGCCGGAGGTCGATATTTCAACAAGGATGTCGTTGCTGCTGTCATTTTAGGTACTGGATCAAATGCAGCATATGTGGAACATGCACAAGCAATACCAAAATGGCATGGCCCCCAACCTAAGTCAGGAGAGATGGTTAGTAGCGTTTTAGTTCCCATAGTTTACTTATATATATATAAAAGAATCTTTGCCAAGTTTAAGAATGTAAAATGATGTTTGAAGCAAATTTAAATGTTTAACCATAGGTTATAAACATGGAGTGGGGTAACTTTAGGTCATCACACCTTCCATTGTCAGAGTATGATCATGCACTAGATGCTGAGAGTTTAAATCCCGGTGATCAGGTAATTGAATATGCACTTGCAATTTCATTTCAACTTGCCATTACCTGCTTTGCTTCTCAGAAAAAAAAATCAGATTGTGTTTATTTTACAATATACTTTGATTCATCTTATCAGATATTTGAGAAGATAATTTCTGGTATGTATTTGGGAGAAATTGTACGCAGAGTTTTATGCAGAATGGCCGAAGAAGCTGCCTTTTTTGGTGATATTGTGCCAGAGAAACTAAAAGTTCCATTCATATTGAGGTAACCACTGAGACGTATGTGCTAACCAATACTCCCTGTTTTTGTGGGTTAATTTTTTTTATCCCATTGAAGAACTATTACGTTGGCCTATTCTGTCATATGTAAACTGTTATTGTGTCTCTTACTCATTCTTGCTAGAAAGACGTTTCAAGAATTTGTGCTCTGAAATCATGAGAGAATTTAGAATAGGAAAGTTATATAGGAAACTAGATACTCAGTCACATAAGAATTAGTCACCATGTTAAAGTGAAGCTCTTCTAATAATATTGTTGCAAGTTAGCTGTTTACTTTAGACAGTATTCTTATTTCTTGTCATTATTTCAAAAATTTTTGGTAACTGCCATAATAATGAGCTGTGAAATATGCAGGACACCCGATATGTCAGCAATGCATCATGACACATCTCCCGATCTCGCAGTGGTAGGGAGCAAGTTGAGGGATATTTTGGAGGTATATTTGATCTCGTGACTCTGTCCATAATTTCAAAAACTCGTAAAATGGGGCATTACTTACCTTTCTTCCTGCGCTAATAGGACATGCATAATAGACATTAGTATACTGGAATTAACAGTATTTTTGCGTGGGTTTGTTGTTTGGCATTATCACAGGGACCGAGATGTTGCTATGGGAATATTCAAAAGCATTTGAAAGATTGATTTTGGATTTTGTGACCGATTTCTGTAAAGATTGATGTATATTGTTTTCTTTCTTGTAATATTTCAGATACCTAGCACCTCGTTGAAGAAGAGAAAAGTAGTTGTTGAGCTTTGCAACATCGTTGCCACCCGCGGGGCCCGTCTTGCTGCTGCCGGGATCTTTGGCATCCTAAAGAAAATGGGAAGAGACACCTCGGGTGATGACGAAGAGAGACGGAAGACCGTCATAGCCTTGGATGGTGGGTTGTACGAGCACTATACTAAATATAGCAAGTGCTTGGAAATTACCCTCAATGAATTGCTCGGTGAGGAAACCGCTCATTCCATTTCCATAGAGCACTCAAATGATGGATCCGGCATTGGAGCCGCCCTTCTTGCTGCCTCGCACTCCCAGTATCTTGTAGAAGACGAGTACTTGTGAGAAAGGTCAGCACTCCGAACCATTCCTAGCGAAGTTTTAACAATTTTTTTTAATATTCTTTCCCGAACCTCAGTTATTCCTCTTCATTTTAGCATTCTCGTTGATTCATTTTACTTTATCATGTTCTAGTTAAAGAGGTTGCTTTATAAAACTACAAGACCTTGATGCGGCCAAAAACTCTTACTCTTTGGCCGCAATTTTGCCCCATTTTTTTCTTTATATAGAAACTAATAAAAGATGGTTCACTTGAGTTGCCAGATCTACTCATTTAGCTCTGAATTTTGTGATGCTCTTATGTTGCATATTAGTTAGGCTGCAGTACAGATAACAACCTAGTTTCTTTTGTAACTTCTGAGAATATTAAACATAAGCTAGAAAACATAAGAAGATCCTACTCCAAACCCTATCTCGATTGAAACCCAAAATGAATTCCTTGACAGCTCGACACATGTATTCTTTACGCTTTCACATTCAGAAATAGAAAAATGACCAAAACTCCCCTTAAGCGACCTTTGAATGCAAAAATACGGTCTAGAATCTTAGCAAAGCTGTGTTGTCTTGTTCGTTGCCTCGTTTCGCTTGGGCTGTCTAGGCCTGAGAGTTCTCCTGCACCAAATAGCTTGTTATAGTTTGCATTTTAAGCTCTTTTCTTTTTCTTCCAGTTAGGTTGTTGGTTGTGATGGAAACATGGAATCAAAACAAAATAAAATGTTTTGAAGTTCCCCCCCGAAAAAGAAGAGAAATGATGAAATGCCCCTCAAACAACCTTAGAATGTCAAAATACGTTCTCAGCACAAAGCAAATCTTGTTCATCGGCCCATTTCGCTCAAGTTGTGCGAATATCAGCCCAATCCATGGACATCACTATCTAGGCTCCGAGGTGCTCCATCTCCGGCATCAAATAGTGTGTTCATATTGCATTTTAAAGCTTTTTTTTTTTTAATAGCAATTAGTGTTGTTGTGATGGAAACATGGAATCAACACGAAATCAAATGACCAAAATGCCCCTCAAACAACCTCACCGTTGTGTTATCTTGTTCGTTGGCCCGTTTCGCATGGGCTGAGCGAATTTCAGCCCAATCCATGTACATCACTATTTAGGCTCCGAGGTGCTCCATCTCCTGCGCCATATACGGTTCTAGTTTGCATTTAGGGTTTTTGTGATGGAAACATGATGAAATTGGGGCCAAAATCATTAAGATCCTATTAGTGGTTTCTCAGAAGAAGTGGGTGTCATTTCATATGATATTGAGTGGTGGTTTGATTTTCCTTGAAATAGAATATGAGCCTTTCATATTCTGAATATAGTACTCAGTGCTGTGAAGGCCATCATGACAGACATTTGAAACATACACTGTATCAGAAGAAGTTTCTGATAATGATTTTCAGTTTCTTGTTGTGATTTTAAATAAATGATGTCTTCACATGTTCTCTCATTGGTTCTACTATGATGGGTTTGTGTTGGATAGTTTTTTATTATGCTTTAAAATCAGGTTGTTGATTGAATCATTAGTTTGACCGGTTTGTGATGGATAGTTTGATTGTTGACCTGGGTAAGCGTTATCGAGGAGTTTTCCTCCTTAGCGCGCTCTCAATGATCCTATCCCGACCGCGTTTCCAGGTAAAGGCCTAAGGGGTTTTTTTTGTCCGGTTTGTGATGGATAGTTTGATTGTTGACCTGGGTAAGCTTATCAAGGAGTTTTCCTCCTTAGAGCGCTCTCAAGGATCCTATCTCGACCGCGTTTCCAGGTAAAGGCCTAAGGGGGGTTTCTTTTGACCGCTTTGTGATGGATAGTTTGATTGTTGACCTTGGTAAGCGTTGTCGAGGAGGTTTCCTCCTTAGCGCGCTCTCAAGGATCCTATCCCGACCGTGTTTCCAGGTAAAGGCCTAAGGGGGGTTCCTCTTGAGATGTCGATACCTCCTCCCAACATGACTCTAAACCTAAAGAAAATGTTCTATTTTTGTTTCGAGCAATCAGTTTTGATTGAAGTTGCCAAGGTCTGACCAATCTCGAAGGTTAGGAATTGGATTGATCCATTGGTTGGATACGGTCATATAGAGTTAACAGTTTGGACCCAAATTTGAGGGTCTAAGAAACATGATCCACATTTTCGCGGGTTAGAGTCGCATGGAATACACGCGAGGGTCGAGTTGAATTTGCCACCAGAGATATTGTGAGTTGGAGTGGATAGATATGCCTGCACATTTTCCTTGTAAAACTTGAAAAACAAGCCCGCAGCCCCACGTCTCTTGTAGTTGCAGGATAGGATCAGGTTAAGTTTTTCCAACATAACCTAAAACTCTTGTCAGTCGTTTTTAGTGAAAACTTCTATCAAGAATGTTTATTTGCATACAGGAGCTCAAATTCGAGACTTCACACGCTTAAGCGACCAAATGTCGCCCCTTTCATGATGTTATCCCTTGGTTTCACTTTGTCTTGAAATCGCAGATAAATTATAAAATTGGAGAGAGCTATCCGTAATTGTGTAGCCGAAAAAATGACTTGTTTTTAGAAGAGAAAAAAAAATCTCAAAATGTTTAGAACCAGCTCTTATCAAAGAACAAAAAATTGTTCCAATTTTATGTTACAAATGGCTCTAAATTTTCTTGGGGAAGATGATAAGTTTATGTGATGAAGACTTGATTGATTAGTGGGACCAATTGGTCTGACAAATACTTGCATAACAAGTAAACTACAAATGATGCAAGTTTTGAAATTAAAAAACAACCGAATAGTTTACCGTTGGTGTCCAATATTTTATGTTTCTATGTGGGGCTTCTTTTAATAGATCTTGAAAATATTTCTGCCAATTTTATTTTGGTTGACCTATAGTACTATTTTCCATTGCCAACAAATAAAAACTTATTTTGTGGGATTAAATAATTACCGTTCAATTTGTGCTTAATAAATTCTTTTGTTACATGTGATACATGAAGCGTAGAGAGAAACTTATAAAAGAGTTCTCAATCGTTTTTGTCAACGGCTATACTGTTATTTACGTCTTTTATCGACTATTAGATGTCATTTATGTGTTCTCCTGCACTTCAAGAAATTGGTCATCAGCAATAGAAAAAATCTCGCCTATCAAAGGAAATGCTCACTCCCTTCAATCCCTACACGCCTATATTCATTTTTGAACAACCAATAGATATGAACATTGCACTATAAGAAATAAAATGATCGGCAGCGAACGTCAAGCTTTATTTAGGCCGAAATTGACCATTTAAAAAAAATATTTATAATGTTTTTGCTAGACATGAAACATAAACGTACAAAGTTGATAGTTCATATTAGTCTTTGATCCTCTATATTCGTCTTGATCCGTAGATCAACTATTAGATGTCATTACAGTGTACTCAAAATAAAAGAAACATAATCATCGATAACATACAAAATTGTCGCCCCACTTTTTATCGATTGCGTGTATGAAAAATATCCACCGCCAAAAATATATCATCACTTATAACATCATTAGTAACAAAACTTATACAATCACTACCTACCTATCATCCATTGAAACAAACATTAATATTTTCATATTTGACCATTAGATATTATCAAAATATCGTAATTACATATGTTCTCTTCAAAATAAAACAAATATGGTCTTTGATAATAAAATCGTTGCATGTTCGAAAAAAATCTTAGTGTCGAAAGCTATGTGACATAAACATTATCAACAACAACTAAATTTAAGACATGCAACAAATTCAAAACAATATGAGTACAAAAGGAAGAGAGAAGATCAATGACATATTTATTGGGAAATTGACTACAAAAGTAGAGAGCTTCCATTAGAATATTTTAATATGTCAAAGTGGAGATTATAGCTTCTGCTCTTCTCCTCCTTTATTCAGTTTTTGTAGTCCAAATAGAAATTGAAACCCTTGTTGAATTTTTTTGGGCAACTTCTTATTTTCCACTCCAAATCCCACTTGCAACACTATTGGACATTTTGCAATACCCAATACTCTATACCCACTTATTTCACCAAAATAGCCCTAATATGGTATATTTGTTCTTGTATTTTCATGTTCAAGTGTTAAAGAATACTAGCTAATCTGTTATAAGAATATTGTTGACAATTAATGTAGAATTAACGTACTAAAAAGGAAAAAAAACATTTTGGGACGAAAATTCAAGGGAAACATGACACTCATTTCGAGACGGATGAAGTAGTGTGTGCCTATATATGGGTGGTGGCAGGATTCGAACTCGGGACCTTTAGCTACCAACGCTCTGATACCATGTAAAGAGTCAACTCGACTAAAAGCTTAAGTTAATATATGGAAGGTCCAACGTGTATATCAAGTGGCGTCATACTTCACATTCTTTCGATGTGGAATAACATTAACATGCTAAGCTACCAATAACATAATAACACATTAAAATTTTGAATCTAGCAAGTCGAGGTCAAAACGATCAATACTTATAGCTTTGCTAACACCAATATCGTTATGGGCGGTTATTTTGAGACCGAATAGAGAGTGTTCTGAACATTTTTCTTGTTTTTAGAAGCAGTTTTGTGTTCTGAGACCGGGAAAACGATTCCATGAGAACATTTTCTTATTTTGCCAACACCTATGTCGAGCCTTGTAATTGGGCTTTTGATCAAGTAAGACATTAAAGTAGTTGAAGGTGTGTTTGATCTAGCTCGACACAAGTATATGGGTTTTGTGGATTCGCTCTCTGCATGCCCAACGGTCCTCGAGTTAGAAGGACACCCCTACTCACCAAGAGTGGTTGTAACCATAAACATCAACTTGTTTTTGAAATTCCATTTTATTTTTATATTATTATCATTTGTAATGTGAAAAAAGAATCTCAGTCATGATATATTGACGGAGACTCTCAGCCACTAAATAATGACCATTGAGGTGATGCCACGTAACTGAATAACACTCGTACTCGTTCCAATGAATTTGTGGGCGCAGAGCGCCCGCCCGGATCCGATTCTCTTTGTGTCTTGACAGAGATTCCGGGCACTCATTTATGATTCAAGTATTTTGTATGTAATGGCACTCATGTAAATACATCACCAAAAAAGGTCTATAATTGTCAATTCATGATAGAGCATTAGAGCCTATGTTATTTTCCACATTCCACACCTTAAATATGAGAGCGGGAAACAAGAAAACATGCAGAGAGAAAACAAACAGTGAAAGAAAATAAACTATCAAACACTGTGTTTCAAATTTTAATGGCCTTTCTCAGCCAAAATTGGCGGCGGCGGCGGCGGCAGAAAAAACTCCGGTGACCATCTCCGGCGGCGGCACGCAGGGTGAAGCCAGGCAAAGAATTTAATTTTATGGAGTATGTTTTTACAATTATTTAATTAATTAACTAATAACATAGATTTAAAGATCTGTATTTAGTTTTGAATCTTATTAATTTCTTGAAATTTTAGATTTTTGTATTGTTCTGAATTAAAACTCTTGGATTATGTATAAATTATTTAAGTTTTGTGGTATATAATT
>JAYMTK010000632.1:0-20538 GCA_036897405.1 Pelargonium myrrhifolium
TTCAAATCCCATTTTCTTGTATATAATGGGGTTAACTCATTATGAATAAAACACAACAGAATTCTCAACTCTCACATACTACAATACATTAACACTACGTAGCACCTCTCTAAAACTTTCTAAAGTTCTCCATAATTCCTGCTACACAAGAAAGTCTAGAACAATCTACATATAGCTTGGATCTTCCTCTTAATCTTCATGTTACTTGAGTATGTAGAGTGTTCCTTGACATGCCATGCACGGGCCCTTTGGTTGAGACAAATATAGGCCAACAACTTGAAGCCCATTATGCATATGTCAATTGTATCTGTTTGGCTTTTAAAATTCAACGCATACAAAACCTTATACCCACTTTCACATCTCCGTGCACCATATTTTTTCCCATCGGTTAGGATTTTCGTGTCTCTTTCTTTCGGTCCGTGACATTAGGCCGAGTAGCTAGCCTAAAATGAAGGGATATTTCCACTACTTCTTTCATAGATTATGCCTTCAACTATGCATATTTCATATTTGAATATCAGTAAAGTCTTGTAATACCCTGTATTGAGTGCTTCTCTTCTGCTATCAAATTACATCAGTATAACTTGTTTCTAATTTCTACACAACATGTTTATGATAAGGTGAAATGTTAATTTTTGTAGGTTCTTAATATCTTATGTTTGTCTATTGAAAAGTTGACATATTTTGTGGAAAATGATTATACGTGGAGAAACATTTTGTTTGTATGTCAGGTTTGATAATTCTATTATTTGACTTTTATAACTACTTTTCTTCCTACATGTAGGAATCCAAAGAATACAAATGTTGCTGAAGACATGGTCAAGGCTCTTGCTCGTGTTGTCTTGAGTGTACAGGTGAGGATAAATTTAGCATAAATTTATCTCTAACTCTCTCTAGCCATATATTTGTTGTAGAAACTTTTGCCTATATTTGTGGTACATGTCTCAATTTTAAGTTACCAAGGCTTTTTCCAATCGACTTGCATCATTGTGATTTCAGGCCAATATGATGGGCAATATAGATGTTAGACTCTTAATGGTGGAGTTATGCTTATTGTGATTCCATAGTCATGTCTTTATTATCCAAATTTTTTGTTCTTGCCAAGTGTTAAAGTTTACTCAAACCCTAAAGGTTAAGCTATTAGGTGAAGGGCCTAACAAGAATATCAAGTGGTCTCAGATTTCATATTCTTCCAATGTGGAATACTACAACACTCCCCCTCATTTGGAGACAGACAAGACAACACTATTAACTTTTAATAGTGAGCTACATATAAGGGTTTGAGTTTCTCATACTAAATGGCCAATCTTCTTTGTTGGGGTTTGACTTACTCCTTACATGTAGCTTATTCATTATATATATTTTTGTATGTGAGATTTTTTTATCACTATTTTCATCACCCCTTGCTTCGAATCTCACATTTTTCTTCTATTGTGGGCTCGACACGTGTACAATCAGAGTTTTTTTTAATAAATCTTTTTACCACTCCCTCTCATGTGTATGCTTTTTCCTTGTACACATGGGCTATTGCATATATGTGCTTCTGCATATGCTTTTGAGACCACATGGGAGGCAACACAATTGAGCTAAGGCCTGGTCAAAACTTGCTTTAATACCATATTAATTTTCAATAATGGGCTACATATAAGGTTTTGGGCTTCCTTACATGTAACTTATTTATTTATTTGTTGTGATACTTTTTATCATTATTTTCATGAAACACACTGGGCCCTGCATGTGGACCAAGAACTGATAGGGAGTCAGCTCAAGGGAGTCACTAGGCCTAGACAAGATTAACTCTGATATCATGTTAATCTTTACTCCAACCAAAAGCTTAGCCTATTTGGTAGATAGCCCAACTAGTACATTAAGTGTATTTAAACTTTACGTTCATAAAATGTATGATACTTTAACTGTCTGTAGTTTTTATTTAGCTCCTTTTATGAGGAATTAATGTACTGTTTATCATGGTATGCCTAATTCACTTGGTCCTGACTTTAAAACTTAGTGAAGTGGAGAACATATTAAATATCTTTTAAAGTAAGATTTGGGAACTATTTTGTGATTGGAGGTTTGTTTGTCTCAGCCGTGCCTTTTGGTGTCATTGTTTTTGTTTCCTGATAAACATTTGGTTAGCGACATTGCTATTCCAACATGTAATTTTACTTTATTAATATATGATATTATTATTATTATTATTTTATATCAAATCAAATTTTCCATCCCATAAAGCTTTCACTGCAAGCACTTGATACCCCGCTACTTCCTATTCCAACATTATGGCCGTTTCTATAATGCTTCTTTCTCAGTGACTCACTATGGAGCTGCTGCCAGCTGCCACATTTCTGTTCTTGTGATTTTGGTTCTTCCACTATTGCATGGCGCTCATTTATCAGTTATTCACCAGCTTGATATAGTTAGTATTTGTTAAAACTGCTTCGTCATCTTGTGTGAATCAGTGAATGTACAAAGTACCTAAAAAGGAGGAAGCACATAAGTACCCTCAGGGCATTTTTCTTTCTTTCTTTCTATATTTTTATATTGATCTAATAAAAAGTTAATTCATTATAATTTTCTAGTTGTGTAAGCGATTGATTCAGGTTGATGCTTATGCCTTTTATGATCCAAACTAATGACCTCGACCATCCTGAGGTTATAGGTTCTTGCAACTAGAGCCACCATTTGTGTTCTGCCTATAACAAGTATAATTCTTATGTTAGTCGTTTTTAGACTCGTCCACCATCTCCAACATGGACTTGTTCAATTGATTTATCAGTCAGATGACCTAGTCGTGCTATTGAATACCAGCGTGCTTGCTCTAGATATGAAAAGAAAGATTTATCGAGGGTTGTAACCTGGAACCTCTCAGGCAGGCAAGAGTAGTCACTTTGAGTTTTCGCTTCAGTCCTTCTGTCCCTATTGCCGCAAATGGAAGTGTTCGAAACGTACAATGTTACAAACCGTCTTGAAGTATCATGATACTATACAATCCAACAAGTTTACTATAATTCATTGAACTGTTAAGTCATTGTTCAACTTGTATATACATGTCATATAGGTATCTTCACAATTTTGCAGTGCTCTGGCATAGTAGTATATTTTTGGTATGATGGTTTTACTGTGCATTACTCGGTCTTACTTGTACACACATTTTGGATTACAAATCTGAAAACTTGTAATTCATTTCAGTTTAAATTGATTCTCTTGACTGATAAGGACTGTTTTATAGCTTCAAGAGACGAGTGAGGAGAGTCTGACAGCTGTTGCAGGGATGTTTAGCAGCAAAGCAAAGGGTAAATAACTCCAAGTTTTGATTTTGAATTGGTGCCTCAGTTTTTGTTATAGGTTTTATCGTGATTCTTAAATTCTATGTATTGCTCTATTAATTTTAGTTTTCTGCTACTTTATTCTGCACATGAAACTAGAATGCAATGACCCATATATATTCACGGTCAAGATGGAATGATAATATTTGAGTTCAAGTATTCGGGAAAGGCCTATTCTTGTTTAATTTTCGCTTGGTTGGGTTCATATTCTTGCCCAAGTTTGTAATTGAATTATTCTGGGTTTTGGGTTTCTGCCTGTTTTATGTGTAGAAGATGTGGAGAAAATTGAGGATGTAAACGGGAATATTTTTAGGTGGGATATTATAATTTGTTCTCCAGGGAAAAAAGAGTTATGACATGGAGGATGAAAGCTTTAATGAAGAATGCTGCTTGGGAGTCGGATCATCTTCTAGTTTCCAAGAAAAGGCTAGTATCTCAAGTCTGTCCTTCCCAGCCAAATCAGCATGGGTGGATGCAATTTTTCTTTTACCGTCTAGAAGAAAGATGGGACCACTGATTGATTAAAATTAAATAGAAATAGCTGTACTGTGATAATAATTCTGCCTTCAATGGAGTTCATCCAATTCTACGTAATATACACAGCTTGTTTGGATACAGTTGATCTTTCTCGTACTTTTGGTTGTGGAAGAATATGGGCATCTGTTTATTCAAGCAAATATTGAAATGCATATAAAGATCTATTGGACTTGTGTGTTTATCAGCTATTCTATCGTGCAATTGTTCTTGTGCATCAGTGCATGGAATTTGACATGATGTACTTTCTGCAGGGATTGAGTGGAGTCTTGATAACGATGCATCCAATGCTGCAGTCTTGGTTGCGAGTGAGGCCCATGCAATCACTTTGGCAGTTGAAGGATTGCTGGGAGTTGTTTTTACTGTGGCTACTTTGACAGATGAAGCAGTGGATGCTGGGGAGGTAATTATAAACATTTTGGAATATTTTATCTTTCTAAGCTCTTTAGTTAGCCTGTTATTTCTTTAAGGCTTGATTTATTGTAATTTCTCTTGGTATACTTACAGCTGGAATCCCCTAAATCTGGTTATGATCCACTCACAAAATGTACTGGGAAGACTGCAGTTCTCTGCACCTCAATGGTGGATTCGTTGTGGATGACAATTCTTGATGCATTGTCCTTAATTTTGTCAAGGTTTGGTTTAAATTTCTGATGATATGCCGTAGTGGTGAGATAAAATTAATATTTATTTTTCTGACCCGGTATTAATTTGGAAGGTCACAAGGAGAGGCTATTGTACTGGAAATTTTAAAGGGATATCAGGCTTTCACTCAGGTGCTAATATTGCTGCCTTTATTTGGCTTGTAATCATAGCTGATGTTTCTCTGTTTATCTTCCAAAAAAATAAAACATTTTTTTCTATTAGATAATGGTTCTTGTTCTGATACTGTTAGTGGTACAAATAAAGTTTCGCTTCATTTATGCTAACATACTATACATCTTTAATTCTTAGGCATGTGGTGTTCTTCGTGCTGTGGAGCCTCTAAACTCTTTTCTAGCATCCCTGTGCAAATTTACAATCAATTTTCCTAATGAAGCAGAGAGAAAGAGGTATAATATTGAGCCTGTTACTGGCATATGGAGCTTATTTCCATTTTTATTTTAACCATAATCCGTGGACATTCCTGCTAATGCTATCTTCATTGGTTCAACATATTGCAAATTCATGATTTAATATTTGCCTTGACTGTTATGGAAGCCTCTCTTGCTGGCAACTTGACTGATATTTGATTCTGCTATGACTATCCCTCTGAATGGCATTTCTTGTCTATTTAGCTTGTCTTTTTAAGGACTTGAGTTGATAGCTATGTTCATGGTTCTTTGCTTTGGTTTCCACCATTTTGCACAGTAAACATAGCTACCTACTCCTAAGTCCGTCCTAATTTATTGAAGCACATATTTACTGTTAATTACCTTGTGCCACTGAATTTGGTTCTTGAGAAAATCTCTTTTATTATTTACCGATGTTGGAAATGTTTCTTCCATTAGAGACTTCAGACCTCAAAATCTTCATAATTCCTTATAGACATTTTCAGTAACAGAACAATGATGGCGTACTTAGTAAATAGGTAAGGTAACGCTTAGAGTTAAAGTTTTCTGTCTGGGCTAGTAGTGAGAGCCTCTGCTTCCTCGGCCTTCTAGTCTTGAGGCACTTTTAAACTTGGAGGTATTTTTTTTTTTCAATCGGCTAAAGATATAATATATATTATAAACTTAGAGGTGTTAACGGGTCGAGTCGAGCTCAAGCTTCTAATGACTTTGTTCAAGCTTAAGCTTGAATAATTTGCTTGTCTCGAGCTCAGCTAATTTATCAAAAAAACAACATATATTGGTTATAAGACTTTAATTTTCCATTGTATTCTCTTACCACATAATCCCAGTAACTAAACAGAAGAAAGAAGCAAAAGGGTTCCAAAAAGATTCTATTTATACATGTATATATATATTATGAAGGGAAAGTGAAGGGGGAAAGTAAAAGAAAAAAAGGAAAGAGTAAGACCATTAGATTATTAAGGAGACTCCATGGTCCTGGACTTTAGTGTTGGGGTACGGTTGGAGAAGAGCCCCTTGGTTAAGAGCCACCATCCAGCTCCCCGAAAGGGCAACATGATGTATAAAATGTGAATGTTTCTTTCTTTGGCCTCTCTCTCTCTTTCTCCTCCTTCCTGGATGTGTGGGAGTTTTCTCTGTTTCTGCCTCTAGATCTGACAATGGTGATATCTGGTTATAATTGAGATTGCAGCAGCTCTATACAGTCGCCTGTCTCAAAACGTTCGGAATTATTTTTGGATCAGAGGGACAACATTGTTCTCACTCCCAAGAACGTCCAGGTATTTGCTTAGGCTCTGTAAATACTTTTTTCTTTTATTTATTTTAAATTATTCCATAAATTGTACTCCTGTTTACCGAATGGTTTTATATCAAATTAGATTTATCTAACTATTTATATTCGAGTACGACTGTTCTTAAACTCAGGCCTTAAGGACTCTCTTTAATGTTGCTCATCGATTACATAATGTGCTTGGCCCATCCTGGGTTCTGGTATGTCACTGTGCCTCCCATATTTGTAAAGAAATAGATCTAAGTTCATTCCTTATAACTGTTTCTGGAAAACAAATTTAGGTTTTGGAAACTCTAGCATCTCTGGACCGTGCTATCCATTCACCGCATGCTACCACCCAGGTAAATTTGGAGAACATATTTGCTGTCCTACAGCCTGGTGTAGAAAATTAATTATACTTGCATTTTTTTGTCTTGTGAATTAATTCCAATAATCATGTATTGGCATTTGACCATACATCTATTGATTCATTTTGTAGTGTTGTTATGAAAGGGGTATCTTTATGGTTGCTTAAAATATGTTCTCATGATATGAGTTCTTACACTAGCATGTACAATATTCAAACTGTAGATGTAGTAATGCAAACCAACCTCTTACAAGGGACTTGCAGTAGACATGTGATTCAAGGTCCAAAACTAGGCTTATTGTTACGCACTGATGAATTTTACTGAAATAGATACTGCTATGGATGCTTTAGTAAATCTGAAGTCAAGTCTTTTAGAGTAGTTTTACATCCTTTGCTTGAGTACTTTATGTAAGATCCTTGAGCTTAATATGCAATCCAGATTTTGTTTATATGGAGATGTAGTAAAGGCTTTTGTACAAACTATAATTAAAAAAAGTAGTGAAACTAGTAGGTTATTTAGAATACTTGGATCATGAAATTATCTAGCTTAATATAAAATAATAATAAAACTTCGCATATTTGTTGTTTCTTTGATGATCTGTTGCTAGTCATTTTATTCTCATCGAAGAGGTCTTAATTCAAAGGCTCTGTGATAGCTTCTCTTAAGCTTTTATTTTATTTTGTTTCTGTAGGAGGTCTCCACATCTGTCCCAAATCTTACAAGAGAATTATCTGGCCAGCATAGTGACTTTGATATTCTCTCTTCATTGAATTCTCAGGTATGCGCAACTTGGTCTCCCTTAGGTGGCATAGATAAATTGTCTTCATCTGTGAAACCTAACTTTGATTTTAGTTTTGAAAATTCCTCAAGTTGAAATCCTTTTCAGTAGTAAAGTGCTTCTATTTAAAATGAGAGCAACATTTGAAATTTCTTTTGTGTAGCCAATTCTTAGTTGTCATTAATATTTCTGGATTAATGAATATATCATTTTCATTTTTATTTTTCTGATCATTGAAAATATATTTATTCTGCCACTATATGTGCTCCTTATCATGAGATACCTGTTCTAACTTGGTGTCTTTGTATGTATAGCTGTTTGAGAGCTCAGCATTGATGCACTTATCTGCTGTTAAATCACTTCTTTCTGCTCTACGACAACTGTCTTATGAATGTATTGCTGCAACTTCAAGTATTTTTGGATCGTCATCTAATCAAAAAGTTGGAAGCATCGGCTATTTTGTTGAGATGATGATATCTATCCTAGTCAACAATCTGCACAGTATGTAATCCGGATGATTTTCCTGAAGTTCCTTGCTCTCTCTTTTCAACATTTGCATGTACTGTTTGTAATTTCTTATGCATGTTTAAATTTATTTGGTGTATACTTTTGAATCAAAATTGCATATACATGCTTTCTTCAGGTATACCGCATACTTGTCATCAGTGAGTCAAATATACATAAAAAATACTATATATATATATATATATATATATATTTTTTTTTTTTCTTTTTCCTATTGCATTTCTAAATATTCCCTTAATTATAAAATAGATGAAATATGTATTTTAGTGATCCTTGTCAACCTTTATTTCTATACTTGCGTGTTGTGTTTTGTCCATGGTATTTGCTGAATGGCATTGGCCAACTTAGCATGACCTTGCTATAGTCTAGTATATATTTAGAATTAATATGTGGTGGTCACAGTCAAACTTACATGCTTTTATTTAGATTTGGTATTGCACTGGAAAATTTTCATTTGGCCCCGAGATCAATTTTTTTAGACTAATCCTGGTGATTGTGGCATCTTTTTTGGATGTATAAGTTGTTAGGATGCCTGAATAATGTAATTTTTATATTTATCTATAGTTTTGATAGTCTTTTACTTTATTCTGTATTTCTCTGTCTATCTCAGGGGTGGAACCATTGTGGGATGAAGTTGTTGCCCACTTTCTTGAGGTGATCTGATAGTTTTCTCTTATTGTTCATGCTAGCATCTTATCAACATCCTTCTTGACTTGATTCATATCTTGCAGCTTGCTGTTAACCCTAATCAGCATGTGAGAAACATGGCACTTGATGCGTTAGATCAATCAATATGTGCTGTCTTGGGTTCTAATCATTTTGAGGACCATCCAACATCGAGAATGCATGGTGCAACTCAGAAAGTAAGGAATGTTCTCTTTTGTTGGTTAAGATCCCAATAGTCTGTTGGAAGTAAGGATCCACAAGGCTTTTCATTAACTCTCTCTCACTCTCTCTCTAGATGGAAAACATGCATAAAGAGTTGAGATCACTTGAATGTGCCGTCTTATCTCCGCTAAGGGTCCTCTATTTTTCGAATCCAAGTATTGATGTCCATGCTGGATCCTTGAAAATTCTTCTGCATGTTTTGGAGGTAATTCTCCACAAATGAAGACTGATTAATTTGTAATAATGTCAGGCTCTGCTTACAATGTTTTGTTTTAAATATCTATCAGAGGCACGGAGAAAAGTTGCACTACAGTTGGGCTGATATTCTTGAATTGTTGAGGTTTGCGTTAGACTTGATTGTTTGTGATTTTTTACTCCACATGATTTTCTTTTTAGCTCAGTCCTTTGCCTCGTCTAAATTATGTGTTTAAGGTCTGTGGCTGATGCATCGGAAAAGGATTTAGTGACTCTCGGTTTTCAGGTAAGAAAAAAAATACAGTTCCAACTGTTATATGGTAGGGGAGAAAGTATGTGTCTTTCAGGTTCTTTTTGTTATGCACCCATATACAAATACATAATCAATACGCAGAGTTGTGAATACATAAATTGATTGCAGTGCGTCATTTATCTTTTGCTTAGAAAAAGTAAAATAACATAGTTAGTTTTAAAATTTACTAGTTAATAGAAAAATATTATGTTCTTGCAATCACAGTATATAAAAAAAATAAATAAATAAATAAATAACTGGTATTTAACCATGAAAACTTAATGTGGCTTAGCAACTCCTCAAGATTCTGATGTCTAGACATGATTTTCTGTTTATTTCTGTGAAATTGCTCATCATTACGTTGTTTAAATAAAAGCATTGGAAATGATCAATGCAGTTGTGTAAAAAGTTGACAGTTATTAGATAAACTACACTACATCAATATACTGGTGGGTGGGCTCATTGTGTTGGATTTGGAAGGTGCAATACAATTTGATATTATAATCAATGAATAACTTTCCTAATAATATGAATCTAAAAAATCCTTATGAACAAAATTTGCAGTAAGACAGCATCATGTATATTCTTTTGGTTTTGGAGATGTATTTCACTCGCATTAGCTTATGGCCTATTTTATGTGATAGTATTGGCCAAAAACTTGTAATTTAATATATGTAAATCAACATTTAGCCTCATTTATAATTCATATCTGACTTGTATCTTTGCTTGTAGAGTCTACGCATTATCATGAATGATGGACTTTCTTATATTCCACCAGAGTGCCTTCATGTGTACGTCCCCAAAATTTTCATATTTGATAACTTTTGAGTAATTAATTCATCTCCTTGGAACATGTGTTGCATTTTCTTTATTTACATTATTGGTAAAAAAGATTAGACATACTTCCCTGAACATATGATCTCTGATATTATGTAACTCAGTTTGACTGTATTTATGTGTGTGTGTGTGTGTGTTAAATAACATTCGTGTAATTTGTCCTATTATCTACTATTACTTCTTGCCTCACACATACTCATTTTCATAAATCCAAGTCTAAATACCAGATTTGGAACAAATATATGGGATATGGTGCTGTACACATGTTTTCTTTCTCAATCATATAATGTTAATGTATATCATTGACACTCAAATGAATCTTTAGCTTTGCCCGCAGGTAAAATATTTGACATGATGGAAATGGCTGTTTGTTTATCTCACCTTAATCTGAAGCCATAAAGATAACCTTTGAAAAAGGAGGGGCTTGAATAACTAAATGATGGTTTCAAATAATATAGCACCATTCAGCAAAACTATAACAAAAATATGATATAATAGGCAATCAAATTTATCCTTGGTATTCTGATTTTATACCTGTATCAACTATTGGGGTATGAATTTGTTAGAGTGGATAGCTCAAAAATATTCTGAAACAGCCACGTCCTTGTTGGTTTTGTGACTTTTGTTAGATTTGTTATGTTTCTGGGCATCGTATATCTCTATGTTTCTAGGAGCGGAGGGTTTGTTTTTTGGTTTCCTCTCCACTGAGTGGTAAAGCGGTTGTGTAGGTCTTGTAGTATGGTGATACTCTTGACTCTTGCAGGTTCAGAGCTATTTTGCTCTTACTACGGGGAAAAAAACTATTGAAAGTTCAAAGTATTCCCATCCTTACAATTCTGTGATTATATCAATTATGAACTACAGTATTCGTTGCTTAAAAACTTTTAATCAACACACCACTACTACCCTAGATATCCCTTACCTCTCCAGCCTCTCTAATAAAGAGGGTTATACAAGAAGTGAACTCCTTTAAAACTGCAACTTGATGGCTTTTACCCAAGTTATTCTTCCTCAATGGCTAGTAGCAACTTTTGGTCTTTACAACATGCACAACTATGATTGTCATTCTCTATTATATGTTTTACATTAAAGTTCATTATAGTGTTCATCTGTATATGCAGATGCATAGATGTTACTGGAGCTTACAGTGCTCAGAAGACTGAGCTTAATATAAGCTTAACTGCTTTAGGCCTTTTGTGGACAACAACTGATTTCATTGCTAAGGGGCTTCGCCGTGGGACATCTGAGGAGAAGGGAACAGGTATTTGCCACTATGTAATTATTAGTTTGTGAATTATCTCTATGGTGAATCTCTATTGATAAGTTTGCATTTGGCTGTTGTTGGACATTACAGGAATTATGGATTCTAGTCCAAAGCGAATGGATGGTGAAAAGATGGAAAAACTGACTACCAACTCTACTAGTACAGTTACAGATCATGCTCCCTTGATAAATATAGTTGATTGCGACAAGTTGCTATTTTCTGTTTTCTCATTGCTTCAAAAGCTTGGAGCTGATGAAAGACCAGAGGTATAATTGCATTTTTCCCCTCCGTGTGTTGCGGTATCCGTGTATTGTCGTGCACCCTATATCTTATTTTATAAAAATTGTGTGTCGTGTCTATGAATGTTCCGCTTCCCGGCATAGCATATTATGAAGATCAAAGTTTTCCTTTATCTTCTTCCATTTATTTATACTGTTAGCTTTTCAAGTGCTCTTTTCTTGATTCCTTTCTGTTAAGTGATCCCACATTGATAAAATATAAAGTGAAAAGGCTACATGTAATGGTGCAAGTGAAACCCTCTTTAATAAGGTTCACTTTTTAGTAGCGGAAACCCAAACCATTATATGTAGTCCAATACATTGAAATTTAACTTGGTACCAGAGCCGAATCTGTTTGGGCCTAATGGCCCGTCTGCTCTCGACTTAAGTCCACCTATCCACATGAAGGTCCGGGCCCATGCCTATCTCTCTTATTTGTCTTTCACATGAGGGGGAGTGTTAAGTGATATTATCGACTTAAATCCACCTATCCACGTGCAGACCCAGGCCCATGCCCATCTCCCTTATTTGGTCTGCATGTGAGCGGGAGTGTTAAGTGATCCCATATTGGTAAAACATATAGTGAAAAGGTTACATATAATGGTGCAAGTGAAATCCTACTAATTTAGTTGACATTTTAGTAGTAGAAGCCAAAACCATTATATGTAGCGCAATATATTGAAATTTAACATTTCCATGTTGGAAAATATTATAGCTATCACAAGTTTATAGAATTGGTTATACTCTGATTTTTTTTTTTTTTTTTGGTCCCATGCGGGTATTAGTAATTAATTATGAAAATTGTAGCTTTCCTTTATCGGCATAAAATAAGTTGTCTTCCAGGTTAGGAATTCCGCTGTGAGGACCTTATTTCAGACTCTTGGAAGTCATGGGCAAAAACTTTCAAGAAGTATGTGGGAGGATTGCCTTTGGAACTATGTTTTCCCTACACTAAATCGGGCTTCTCATATGGTAAGTACGGTTTTAAATTGAATATAACAACTCTTTTCTTGCTTGGTTGCTGGTTGAATCTTTGGCTTGTAGGCTGCAACTTCATCAAAAGATGAATGGCAAGGAAAAGAACTGGGTACTCGAGGAGGAAAAGCTGTTCACATGCTGATACATCATAGGTATATAAAATGTAGTTTCCTTGATGCCGAACATATTTTATTTTTCAGTTAAACAATCTCCCATGTCAAATGAATTGCAGTCGAAATACTGCTCAGAAACAGTGGGATGAGACACTTGTACTGGTCCTTGGAGGAATAGCGCGCCTGCTACGTGCTTTCTTTCCTTTTCTGAAAAGCTTAACGAATTTCTGGTCAGGTAAGTCCTTAATTTGAGTTTGATATATCTGATATATTATTTTTTGGAATGCCAACAAATGGCATTAGATAATGTTTATCTTGACAGGATGGGAATCATTGATTCTTTTGTTAAAGAATAGCATGTTAAATGGTAGTAAAGAGGTCACTCTTGCGGCAATAAATTGCTTACAGACGACTGTTCTATCTCATTCTCCAAAGGTAATCATTAAATCTTGTAAGCTAGTGGTGCTATTTTATTAAGAAATTAAAATATGTTAGTTTGGTTGACTCTTATTCAAAACATGACATGTATACGAAAGTAGCATTGATTAAGTGACATCATTTAGGCGCTAAAGTTATTCTTTGAATCAGGGGAACTTGCCAGTGCCTTACCTTAACTCGGTGCTAGGTGTCTATGAGTTTGTTCTTCAGCAGTCACCAAACGACATAAGTAATGCAGCTATTAAGGTGAAACAGGAGATTATACATGGTCTAGGTAATGTATCATGCGGAAAGAATTATATGATTTATTACTGTAATACTGTTCATATATACAGATTGCTTATGCATGGATATTATGAAAGAGTGGTTTGGGTTATGAATTATATGACGCAGAGATGTCATATTATCTTCTTCATTTAAGTAGATATATTATTCCTGAAGAATCTTTTTTCTTGACATGCTTATGTTTTCATTGATCTCAACTTGACAGGTGATCTGTATGTTCATGCACAAAAGATGTTTGATGATCGCTTGTACACACAATTGCTACAAATCATTGTCTGTACAGTTTCACAAGTAACAATAATCGATGAGAATGTTGACACTGAATTTGTAAGTGGATATACCTGCTCAGTATCATTGTTATTTGCCTGTCTATTTTATTCCAAATCTGAATATTGCCTACTTCAGTGTCCTGCATTTTGCCTAAACATAGAAAATAAGTCAATTTGAATGGGAGAGTGAAATGTTTATTAAACCACCTTCCCGTCTCCCCTAACAGTTAAAAAAAATAAAAATAAATTGTGGTCCTTGCCCCTGGGAGTAAAAAAGTTGAAAATATTGACTTTCAAAAACAATATATGGTTAATGGCTGTAGCAGTGTAGCCTGTAAGTGACTGATAGGTTACTAATCATTACACACTTCATTCTGGTATATTTTATAACATAGCACATTGGTTGATTAGTTGTCAGCAACCATTCAGTCTATTTCTGTTCTAAATCTGGTAATTCACATACTTGTGTCTATTTACAACACAAAAAACCTGCATGTCAATACTGGCGTGCAGACACATGATACAGAGATGTCATGCCCCAGAGGATCAAACCAAGCAAAACTGAAATAGAGTTTTTCAAGATCCTCCGTATGGACAAAGGAGATAGGTTTCAGAAAAGGAAACCCATAGATACCAGAGGAAAAAGAATTTTAAATAGTGGATTTCAGAGATCTATGAATTACTAGTCTGTTCAAAATATGTGATGGGTTGAGAAGTCTTCCAGATCTGTTCTGGGTGTTGCCATAGCAGCTGGTTTTCTCCCTTCTGAACAATTCTATAACCTTGTCTAAAGGTCATAAGCTGCCTAACATATTTACAAAATTCAATATATGAAACCTCACTATATGTGAAGTAATTTATCTATTTCAACCTGGACATATAATAATAACTTTTATATGACCTCTTTATTGTTGGTTGCCTTCATTTTGAAATTTTTTCCATCTTTGATTTTTCTCTCTGTAGGGACATGTTCCACATGTACTGCGTGCTGTACTGGAAACTATACCGCTTTTACGTCCAAGTGAACATCTTTCTTCAATGTGGCCTTTTCTCCTTCGGGAGCTTTTGCTATATCTGCCAGTACCATCTTCTCCTTCACATAATGAGGAAAATGGAATTGAGCCAACAAGTACAAGCAACCATTCTTCAGGTATGGATATTATTAAATTTATTTTATTGATGTGAATCACTTGTGTTAACAACTGCAATAGACGCCTTTATATAAGAGATTTAGACTGGAAATAGGAAATAAGCTAGACTAGGAAATTAAACTTAACTTTCCTAAATACAATATATTTCTTAATTTCACTATTATTTTTCCTGAACTTAGAATTGAATCTTCACAGATTTGTCAGTGTAATGACCTATATTTTGATTGAATTGTACCTGAAAATATCAAAACTTTGAATTTTTTTTCTTTTGCAGGTCTTGATAGAAAAACAAAATATGATTCTGTTAATGGTACTTCTCCTCTATCCCCAAGAACAGTAGAAGCTCCATCTCCCGAGATTACTGGAACAACTCAAACCGTAGCGGTAACCATCCAGAACAATGCGCTTGCAGAAAAGCTTATTCCTATTCTGGTAGAACTTTGTCTGCAGGCTCCAGCTGTTGAAAAGTATAGTATGTATCCTGAAATTATACAAAGTCTTGAAAGGTATGAAGTCATCTGATGCTGAAACTATCTTAAGATTGTGTTTTGATTCTTGGATTTGATTTGAAATTTGAGATTTGGAATGTTGTATTTCAAATACAAATATAATGTTTGGGAAGCCATAGAATTTCAAATGACAAGGTAAGAGTTGTCATTTGAAATTCCATGTTGTAGGCATGTTTTGAAAGTGAAGTTTGAGAGAAAATGATTCATATTATTCACTAAGGGTGAAAACTCAGTTTACAGTACAAATAGAGTAAATCAAGATCAATCAAAGATCCTGAAAATCAGCTCAATCTAAATAAAATAAAATCCCTAAAATGTGATAGCCAATCTCTTATCTCCTAGTTTTCAGTCACTCTAACATCTCACTAGTTTAAGCCCCGGGCATTGCACGGGTTATTAATATTTGCAATAGATATCATATTTAAACAAAATTAATGAATTTAAAAGACATTGATTAGTAAAATTACTTACATTTAACACTCTAAACTAATAAGGATTAACATCAAATACGAATAATTTATCCATATTGTATTGTTCACATGACTGAAAAACATTAAAAAAAATTATAAGCCTTAATTAGTGTAATTTAACTTGTGATATTAAAGTTTCATTTTTTTTCTTCTTATTCCTAATATTACATTAGGATTTGAGTGACGTTCTTGGTATATATTTTTATATGAATTTTATTTTTAATTACACTAGTTTACCATTTTACTTACCTTATAAGTCATTTGGGGAAATTACATAATTAAGTAAAAATTCGTGCCAAAATTAAAATTTTGATGACGTAGCGCTGTAATACGCATTATAAACCAGTTTTTTGTTGTTCTCCTTCTATAGTATGTATAAATATCTCCTAATTTTCAGCCACTCTAGCACTCCCCCTCAATCTCAAGATTACCTTGATATTTGTGGAGATTCAATTCTTTTTTTTCTTTTTTTGAAAGAGTGGAGATTCAATTATAAGTCTAATAGAATTAGGAAATGTGTTAGTGAAATTAGGAAAGTATAGTTTAATTTCCTAGTCTAGTTTATTTTTATTTCTAGTCTTAATCTCCTATATAAAGGAGTCTCTCTTGTACTAGTTATAACAAGTTATTTGCATCAATAAAATAAATTTGACGTAGTATCAGAGCCTCTCGATTCATTGTTTTGAGAGTCTCTTGAAGCTTCCGCCATTCCGGCGGCAACCTTAGGTTGCTTGCCCGGCCAGTAATTTTCTTTCTTCAAGATTTCATTAAAATTCTTGAATTTTTTCTTTTCATAATCAATCGTCGTTCTTCTTTTCATCTTCCCTACGCATGATATTTTTTTTTTTGTTTGACTATACTACTAACAAAACGTAGTCCCTAAGTCATGAGGACACGCTAAGTCCCTGAATGTGATCAGATAGTGCTATGTCAACAAAGTTCTCTCATAAAAAAATCCAAGCTTTCACATTGGTTTACATGCTCCAGCTTGAGGGGGAGTGTGGAGATTCAATTCTAAGTCTAATAGAATTAGTAAATGTGTTGGTGAAATTAGGAAATATATTGTATATAGGAAAGTATAGTTTAATTTCCTAGTCTAGTTTATTTCCTATTTCCAGTCTTAATCTCCTATATAAAGAAGTCTCTCTTGTGCTAGTTACAACAAGAAATTCACATCAATAAAAGAAATTTAACAATATTGAAATGAATGATGGCTAAAAATGGATCATTACATTTATCTTGACGTTGTACTCTATATTCTATCATATGTACTCTATTTATACTGATATTTGACACTACTTACATTTTTAAGTAACAATGTTGAGCTTCACGTTTAGGTGTATGACAACAAGAAGAGACTGTCCAGATAGTGCACTTTGGAGATTGGCCATTGAAGGTTTCAACCGCGTACTAGTTGATGATATCTGCAACGTAACCATGAACTGTGGACCACATTCAAGCACTAATAAGCCTGCAAAAATACGCATTTGGAAAGAAATTGCAGATGTTTATGAAATATTCCTTGTGGGTTATTGTGGTCGCGCACTTCCGTCTAATTCTCTCTCAGCAGTGACACTTAAGGCTGATGAATCTCTTGAGATGAGCATCCTAAACACTCTGGGAGACAGGGTTCTTAAGTCTCCAATAGATGCACCAACCAATGTAATTTTCTCAGAAGTTCCATTTTCTAGTATTCGCAAGTTTATAAGATTCTTGACTAATCAATGCAGTTGCGAGTATGAGTGACACCTTGAACAGTCTTCAACATCAATCCTCAACTAACGCAATGACGCTAATATGCTTATCACTTAATGATAGTGTAGGTCCTGGTTTATTGGACTCATTATGCCATGGGTTATATAATCTTTTAGCTTTTATGTTTCATAATGCATTTGAGATTTTAAGTTACCATTGTATATAGCAGTAAGAGAACTAGGTTTGATTATTTAGTATAGCTGAAGAAAAGGGCCTTGTTTGGAGCTCAGCTCATATTCATCAATGTCTAACTATGTTTTAGATGAAATAGAAAGGAAAAGAACAGAACTTCAAAGATTTTCGCAGTCTATTTAGTATCAGAATCTGATGCTGTAGTGATTTCTCTTTCACGTTTCTCCTGATAATACTGCTGATTTTTCACAGATTATACAACGACTAGTTTCCACCTTGGACCGTTGTGCATCACGTACCTGCTCTTTGCCTGTTGAAACTGTGGAACTTATGCCTTCCCACTGTAGCCGATTTTCATTGACCTGCTTACAGAAGTTATTTTCCTTGAGCTGGTAATATCTAATGCTATTGAGGTCTTTCTATTGCATATTTGTTTATGGATTGGTTTACTTGGGAAATTTATTTGCAGCAACTACTAATGGGACAATAGTAAACAGTCAAACATGTAACATGCTAATCGTCTTTGTTCGAGTTTATTGCTCTTCTTTTGTTTACATATGCCTCTAAGACAAGTAACACACCTTCAGCTATCAGTTATTCTGGTCAATTAGAGTATTCTAGTAGTATTTTCTGAAATGTTTAGCTGATCGTCTTCTTTTGAGCTTTTCTTTTTCTCTTCCCATTTTTTTTTTCAAGGTCTGAAATGCTAACTAGATATCTTACTTTCAACAGTGAAGCAGATGATTGGGACTCAATAAAATCCGAAGTCAGTAAAATTTCAGTCATGGTTCTCATGACCAGATGTGAATACATATTGAATAAATTTTTGACTGATGAAAATGACTTAGGTCAGTTCTTTCTGAACCTATATATGTGTAATCCAAAGTTACCATTTGAAGTTCATTTTTTCGTCACCTTCATTCAATTGCTCCTGCAGGTGACCGTCCTCTGCCGAGAGCAAGGCTTGAAGAAATTATTTATGTTCTTCAACAACTGGCCCGTCTGACTATTCATTCAGAGACGGCATCCGTTCTTCCTTTGCATCCACATCTGAAAAGAGGGATAAGCGAGGAGAAGCATAACAAGCGTCCTCATCTACTTGTTCTATTCCCTTCCTTTTGTGAACTCGTAATATCCAGGTGCGAAATATTTTTGTCCTTATTGATAAATTTTGAAATTAAATGCTCTAATTGCACAAGCATTATTGTTTAGAGTAAAATGGGTATTGATCAACTTGTATAACCTTATATCAATTGCACCAAAAGTCCGTAAAAAAGTTCTAAAAATCCATTTTCCTAAAGTCAAGATTACATAGTTTTGAGGTAGGTTTTGGCACAATTGATATCAGGTTATATTTGTTGACTGTTACCGCTTTAATTACTCTATGGTATGAGCATGTTCATGTAATGCACTATGCACTTGGGTGTTAAATCGTGCATAGACATTTTATAAATGTGCACTTAAAAGCAAACAGGAGAGGTAACGTAATTCCTTCATATTTTCTGATTGCTCGACCAGGGAATCAAGAGTAAGAGAACTAGTCCAAGTATTGCTTAGACTTATCACCAGAGAGCTGGCACTCGAAAGGGTTTGTTCATCTACTTGATATACCGACACATGTAGAAGAGCGGTGTTTTAGTATGATGGATCGGTCCTTTATTTGTTCATACGAAGATGTAGACAAAGAGCTTTTCCTTTTTCTTTTTCTTTTTTCCATTGTTTAATGTCTTGATGTATAGTCTGTAACTCATATTAATATATCTCCATGTTGTATCAACTAATCTCAAGCCTCGGTGTTAACTGGCTGAAAACCGGTTCCTGACTTTTCATTTTCCATTCTCGGTGGTTCAAAATGAGTTGTGTTTTGCTTGGAAAGTTTTCTGAGACGTGGCCTATGAAATACTTGAATTTGATTTGTAGGAAACTGAAATTTGCATTCAATGAAATGATTTTGGGTTGAGTTAGGCTTATTAATGTTTTCAGAGTTGATGATGGTTCTATCAAGTTTAGTGCTGCAATTCAAGCAGCAGTTGAGATTTTGTGTATATTATTTTACGGCAAATCGTGAGCTGATCTCTGCATTTGGCAGCGCCAGATTTGTGTACGTTTAAGATACAATGGATCTGCCAAGTAAAAGATAATGTGTTTTTGAAAAAGGGTTAAATGATTTTGTCTCTCTTCTAGACTAGCACATTTCTTTAGTTTAGCTTTCAATTGGGGTTTTTTCTTAATTAAGCTTTTGTTAACTATATTTTTATTCGATTGTAGCCGGCTATTAGGTACCACGTCAGCATTTGTTTGTCTGACGTGACATGCACACTTGTACTCTATGTTTGATATAACATAATGATGTGTCAACAAATGCTGATGTGACATCTAAAAATCGGCTACAGTCAGTTGAGTGGATTTGATTAATAAAATTAATGGTTTTTGTGACTGGATTTGATTAATAAAATTAATGGTTTACAAAAGGGAAATGAATTTTCCATGTACCATTTGGGACATGTCTAATACATGTATGTAAAAGGTGCAATCCAAACCGTTGAATGCAAATATGAAATAAGATGGTTTTGATCCAAATTGGATCTGGGTTGTACCCGCTTGAATTAGTGTGGCTTGAAACAATTGATAATAATTAGTGATAGAATATATATAAATAAAAAATTAAATAAATAAATATAAAAAAGACTAAATTGATCATGTTGTATTCTTGGATTATAAATAGAGTCGAGAAGGAAAAATGATAAGAAAATGGTTGTTGACGAGTTAGAATTATTGCCGACAATTTGAAGCATAATTTGTGAGAAGACACAAACACAACTAAAATTTAA
>JAYMTK010000633.1:0-20524 GCA_036897405.1 Pelargonium myrrhifolium
AAGTTATATCAGTTGCAACTTAACAAAGCCAATGAGGTGATGACACCTCATTTAAAATTACTTATACCCACCCAAGTAAATTTGGGGGAGCGGAGCAACCCGTCCAGATCCATAATTTTAAATGAAGTGTCACCCCCTCATTAGTGCAATTGATATAACTTTATATCAGTCAACTGATATGCATTAAACCCTGTATATAGTCATTCTCATCATTAAAGTACTAAGCACTGAGCACAAAATCAAATTCAGAAGCTCTAAAAGCTAAGCTTCGATTCTTCAATGGCACTCGCTTCCGTCTCAAAGACAAGCTCTTCAGGTTCGTCTCTCTCCCAATTTCTCTTCCTCTGCTTCTTTTCAAATTCGCATAACCTAATTTCCCAAATATTCCATAGGTCTAATCCATTACAGTCTCTTTAAGCTTCCATTGCCAATTCGAAGACCTATCGCTACAAAGCTCGTCGCTTTCAACGCCACTCCTGCTCAATCTGCGAAGGTAAAATTTCGTTTCATCTGTTTCAATCCGATTAATCTTCACCCATTTTAGTTTTTTGGATTTTGAATTCTGGGTTGTTATTAATTTTCACAGGCATTGAGAACCCAGATTCATTGTTCTGGTTCAAACCATTTTGGGGCCAAATTTGCTGTATCTGCTGGTGCAGGAGGTCACCAGAATCAGTTTCGCATCGAGGGTGGTGATTTTCCCAATGAAAATTTTTGGTATTGGATTTTATGAACATTTTGGTGGAATTTGATGTGTGTGATTGTTATTTTGAAATGATTGGTTGGTTGATTGTTTTTGTGTGTGTTTTAGGCGTTTGGAATCGGTAATTCAGTTTCTGAGGGAGTTTCTGAGGGAGCAGCCGAGTCAGCTCAAGTACATAGAGTGGCCTTCCTTCCAAAGCACGGTCGGTATAATTCTATTTTTGATTCAATTTTATTTTGTGTAAATTGAACACTTTGTTTGGCATTAGGTGATTCGTGTAATGTGAGTGTGTAGTTTGTCGAATGTGAACTTGTAAGGATAGGTGAGCGTGCTCATTTTGGAGAAACTATGGTAGTGTTTGGATTAGAAGTTTTAGAACGGAAATGGGAATCAAATCACATTTTAAGGTCCTTTTCGTGACCAAAGAGTCTTAATCCAAACGTGAAGAATGAGAATCTCATTCTCATTCCTAAACAAAAATTTGAATCCAAACGCTACGCGAAAGAGTAAGTTGTAGGCCAAAGTTAACTTGGAAAGAAGTGATACAAAAGAAACGATAACACACTTACAAATAGATGGTTGTCAATAAGACGGAGTGGAGGAGTGCAAAAGTAAAGGATGTTAGCGACCTCATAAGGATAGGTGATTGTGTTTAGTTAGGAGAAACTAAGGTTGCATATGGATTAGTTTTTTTTGGAAAGGAAATGGGAATCAAGAATCTCGTTTGAAAATCATTTTCATGACCAAAAAGTCTTAATCTAAACACGAAGAATTGGGAATCTCATTCACATTCCTAAACAAAAATGCTAATGCAAATGCTACCTGATAGGATAGCGGTAGCCGGTAGGCCAAAGTTAAATTGGAAATAAGTGATAAAAAAAAAATCACAATAATGCACAAAAACTATTACCACCACCAATGAGAGGGTTTATTAAATTGTCCAAATCCACTCTAAATTATTGTTGTTGGTAACTTGCAATGATGAAGACTTAGAAACAATGAGCAGGTTTATTAAAGAGTCACCGCTAGCGAGTGGAAGATTCTAAGTAGTTTTGCTAATGGATTCATGTAGCTAACTCCAATGTTGTTTAGGAAAAGCCTTAATTGTTGTTTTAGGGTAGTTTATTTGTGTTAGAGGTTAAAGTGAACAAATTGAGCATCTTGTTCTGCAATTTTGTGTTAGAAATCACAATTGCTTGGTAATAAGTCTACGCACTACAAGGCTATAGCAAAGACATTTTAAGGGTCTGCGCGTACTTGTTCTTTTCATCTTTCACTTAACGAAGCGTGTAGCATATATTGCTGTCCCTTTCTTGCTTAAATTTGCAACCAGTTTCCACATTTATTGTCGCATGTATATCTTTTCTGTCTGTGATGGTACATTTTCCGTTTAATGACCATTTCTTCTTTTCCCGCTGTCATCTATGATTCTTGAAATCATATTCTTTAATACTAGCATTGCTCTTAATCTCAAGTTAAAATCGATTTTTTGTAATTATTTTCTATGGAAGTTCATGCCTTAGCTTTGAAAGTAACAATGTCTTTGCATTATGTGTGAAACGAGAAAATTTTCATTATTATATTTGAGACCAAAGTGAGCCCCGTATATTTGACAAGTACCTATGCTTTTGAAAGCATTTTTGCCGTTTTCTTTAACTATAATGAGAAGTATGCGGGTTATGAGAACAGTTTGTGAAGGATTCATATATTGCTTTCTTCTTGGAAGATCCTTGTTAACTCTCGTCTTTATGAGTTGTGAGACAATTTAACTCTCTCTCTCTCTCTCTATATATATATATATATATATATATAATGTACCTTTTCACGTCACAAACATTACAATGGAAAAATTACAGATGACCTCCATGTACTTATCACTTAATACACGTGATTTCCAAATGCTTTCCTAAACCCATTTAATTTGTTAAATTAGGAGCAAGACTTATCAGTTACTATCTGTTGTTTTGAATAGGAAGTTATTGTGCCATGTGTATAAGCGTTGTGTATCGAGTAAAACTGAAGTTTTGTTCGTCCACATTGTGCAGTTTAAGACAGCTATTCTCACGCTTGTTCTCGTTGCATTGCTCATCGTTGCACTCGCGTCAGTTGACTCCGCCCTGTCCTTTCTCTTGGCTTTCATTCAAAGGAGAAGTTCAAAACTATGATCTCAAGCACGCTCTCATTCAATGTATCGCCCAAGGACGCCAATACATATTTCTCGTGTCATGTTAGCATCAACTGATTATTTTCGTGAAGAAAAGATTGACACGATGAAAAGATGAAAAGAACGGTAATGCACGATGTTTTAAGACTTCTTGATGGCTCGAATGCTTTAGAGTTTCGGAGATTGTAAATGACGCAACATTTGTTATTTGTAGCACTATTTAGATTTTAGATACATATAAATTTGCCGGAGACAGAATTTATTTGGACAAATTGTTCATGAATCGAATATATACAATCGATATAGATTGAGTTGCAAATTTACGAGGCAGTACCAACAGACAAGAGAAGCTAAAGTTGCACATTTTTATAGCGTAAAAGACAACAATCATGAAGCTATTTATCAAACAACGTTGGAGTCAGCTACATGAATCCTTTTACAAAACTCGTCTAGAATACGAAAAACAATGCTCTAATCGAGTGAACCCACAATATGAGAAAACAACCTTTCGGGAATTCCCTTGTCACCTCAAAACAACAGCTGCATTTCTCAGAGCCAAATACCTTTGCACGTAGTCGTTAGGCAGCGACCTTATGATCTTGAAGACTTCAGTGTTTGCATAGCGAAGAGTAGTCCTAGGATCGTAGTAAGGCGCCTGCATATTGCACAATCAATAACTCGCTCTCGAAAGAATACAAGTTCACTAACAAAAGTTTAGGTACAAAACGATGGGGTGGTATATTCTATACCCAAAGAACTGAGCTGGATCCCAAGCAACTATAGTAAACTCAGCACTGGAAAAAGTAAAAGTAATAGTTGAGAAATCCCGTGATTTCTAAATTTTCTCAAATGAATAACCGCATAACCATCCTATCAAAATTGTTTCACTTATAGGGATATGAATCATACGATCTGGAACGGATCCTATCATGATTGTCTCACTACGTGAACACATATGGGTGTTCATCATTGGGTTCGGTCCGCTCCGTTGTCTGAATTGATACCTCGGTTTGGTCCGGTCTGGTCCCAAATTGATGAACACCCCTAAACAATAGTCGAAGCTGTACCTATTACAGATTCACATATCCTTATGTTCAAAATGCAATCAATAACAATTCCTAAGCACATATCGTGACAAACTAATTCCTTACAAATAAAACATTCGTAGAAGCAGATAAAAAACCCTAAGATAGATATATCATATTAAATCCTATACTTCAGGAATGTAAAGAAGTGTACCTCAAATCCTGTTATATCGCAGATCCTCTTGCATGGATGCATAGGGGGCGGTGATTCAATATTAACATCTGCATAACAAGATCATATGAAAGAGTCGTAACTCATGAACCGGTGCAAGACATTGATTTCTAAACAACAGAAGAGAAGGAAAAAAAAGACGAAATCTTCAGGATTTGAAGGTTCAACATGGATCTAATTAGACTTAAGCTTCGAGCTTAGAGACACCAGCCATAAACATGACACTCTCGTCGAATCCAAGACACTAATAATTAATTAACAAATATAGAAATGCATGAGATTTCATCAAACTGAATTTCAAAATCAATAAGTTCATGATTATCAACTTTTGCCATACGCTGCGACCATATGAAACCAGCAACAAATTAGGCTCAATTCCAACATCCCACGATACCATCTCATTGATATCACACTCGGTTGGGCAGAAATCTATACTTATCGTCCCAATATATTGAGCCTAAAGTAGAGAATAAGAGCAGCATATCATCTCTAGTTCAGGCAAACCTGACACGAAACCGACACACCAACACGATTACTAAACGTGTCATGTTGGCGCTCGATATTTGAACATGATCATGATTATAAAACGGATCGTGTTTGTGTTGTTCCATACAACACATATTTGACCCCTAACTCGACCCGATATATAAGACAATTTTTGGTACAATTGCTCCATTTAAACAGACCCATTTGCACACTCCTCTCAATCTCCTTCCCAGTTCCTACTTGCACTCATTCATGAATCATTCAAAGATTTAATTTTTTAAAGCAACCCATCAATCGAAACATCAATAATTGCAAAACCCAATGTCAGAAACTGTAATCTGATAACAAAACTGAAACCAAATTGAGTTTTTTTTTTTTGTAGAACTCACAGTTGGGTTCATCTGGAGGGTAGTTCTGGTAATTCTCAGCTTGAATGATCTGCTTGAGATGCTTCCAGTGCCTTCCTCTGGATTGGCCTTTTGGGTATTTCTCATACATCTGAATCTTCTTGAAACTCAGGTGGCTCGGCAACACCAGCTCCGATTTCAACACTTCGTGCTCCATTTTCTCTGAGCCCTAACGAAGAAGACGACGACGACGACGAAGAATTTACAGTAGCTATTAACGAATTGAATGTCAATTGATTGCTGTGTCTAAAACGACGACGTTTTCGTGCCCTTCTCCACTACATAAACGCACCGTTTTGGCCTCTCGCCACTTAAATACTGTAAATTCCTAGTAACCTGAGCTTGCAATTCGGGTTTTGAATAAAACTTTTTTGGGCTCGAAATGAAAATACCCAAATCAGTTTGACTCGAAAGACCAATTATCATCAAATCAAGCGATATAATGCACTTAGATTCTTTTAGAGGTGGACCGGTTACTTAAAGTTTGGTTGACTTTGGGTTAAATCGGTGGGAAGGGAGGTTCCTGCAACGCTCCAACCGTTGGGTGACGAATGCTACACCCCGGCCAGTTCTCCTTGCTACTCGGATCTCGGTTTAGGACCAGTGCATTGCGGGAAGCTCAATACGGGTGTTATTTGGTTATCTACATGGAGTTTTATTACAGAGGATGAACACCTCTTCAGAGTGATTATGCTAGGTATAGATGTGGATGGGTACTGCGTTCTCACGTCTAGTCTATTTTGGCTAGTATATGTTGGATATGGTTGTGGTTCCTTGCATTTTGGTTTCATGGTTTGTTGGATTTTTTTGTTATTAGTTTTTGGCTCGATGTGACTTTTGAACTCTGGTTTTAGCCTTCGGGCATTATATTTGGTAATGGATATGTTTATTTTCTATATATAAAAAAAGTCAAATGTTTCAAATTCAAGTCCTATCAAAATCATCAAGAATGTTAGTATCGAGCCAAAAAATAATCGAATCGAAAGAGTAGCGAGTTTCGGATTTGACGTGTTATAATGTGGATTCTCCCTATCCAATTTGACCAAATTAATTGACTGAGTGTGTATGGATCAACCCGAATTTGCTAGAAAACGGAATGAGTTTCGAATGCATGTGGATTCATATTCAAATTGTCATTTCTATCTGTAAGGGTGACAATTTGAGTCGTGACACGTGACTCTAAGTGAATGCGAAAAAAAGTTTTAGAGGTTAGGGTTTTACATATTACTTAATCGTGTTGTGTTTATGTTGGACTCATTTCATCTGCACAGTTAAACGAGTTGTGTAACCTATTTAATTGTGTTATCGTGTCAAAATATCTCATATAAATTACATTTGTTCAAATACATTGATCGTTTCGTTCCACTGCACAAAGAAATTAGTAATCCAAATGAGGTCGTTTTTTATCTTTTCGAGCTTTTAAAGTTTTGAATTATGGATTACCTTTTTTACTGGTCACAATCTCATAAAATAGATCCAACCAATTTTCGAGTCAGATCGATCAAACAAACCCGCGAGAACACCCAAACTCGGTATGCGACTATAAAACCCACAACCCTCGACTCGTTTGCATCGAACGGGCATTTCTAACCCGAACACAAAAACATCCGACCTAAAATCCGAACTGCCGCCTCCACTTCTCACCTTCACAAAACGCACCGTTTTCAGTGCGTCTCCCTCCTTTTTCTCTCCACTGCAACACAAGTTTCCAGATCCAGACACCGACACGGCGTCGTTTTTAGCTTCTGCAAAACCTGACTCGTTGAGCTTCTCGGATCTGTATCTGCACACTCACTGTTACATGAACGATCAATTTCGCTTCTCTATCCATTTTAGATGCTCGAAAAAGATCGATTGTTAAGTTCGCGTATCGTGAATTTATGTGTCCTCTGCGTCGTTAATGAATGCGAGAAATGGAGAGGGAGCTTCAGAAGCGCAGAGGAGACCGGACCAATCAGAGCCCACTTGCTAAAGGTGTGTAAAGATCAGATTTTTGGTTGAAAAATAGGACTCTTTGTTGTTTTTCATTTGTGGGTTTGGGGTTTATTGCTGCAATTTGTGTGCTTTCGTGAGATATGTGATTGTTAGTTTGTAAAACATGATATGGAAGATTGTTAGTTTTGTAAAACATGATATGGAAGATTGTATCTTTGTTACTTCAGTGTAATGAAAGTTGGAGACTTGGAGTACTGTGTTTATGGGGTTTTATTGATTACAATTTGTGTTGGTTTGTTAGTTTAGAGGTTAAATATGCTACATGAACTGGCAATACAAACATTCTCTTACGTTAATAATCGTGTTGGCGAGTAGTGTTTTGAGGTGATTTGCCGTTTATGGTGCTCACATTCTCTTACGTTAGGCACGATAGGTGCAGAGATTATGTGATTAACTAGACTATGATTTAAAAAGTATTGAATTATTATAGAGAGTGTTTCATAGGTCCAACATGAACCCGATGCGACACAATTATAGATATGTTGAGCCCGAACACGCTTGAAACGTGATGTGTTTGTGTCATTCCCGTGTCAGGTTGCCAAATTGCCAACTCTAGTATTGAGCTGTATAATGATGTAGACGGTTAATGTCAGGACTGTGTCATTAGCAGTGGAAAATTTTGTGTTCGTGTCTTGGTATTGGTTGTGGCATTCTGTATGTTGTTTTTCATTGTGCTTTCATGAGATAGCACAAATCATGCGTTTTTTTCACAGTTCCAACTCGACCACGACACATTTATTAAATATGTTGAGCCCAAACACACTTAAATTGTGTCGTGTGGGTCCCAAATTCCCTGCTCTAGTTTTTAGTTGTATAATGATGTAGATGTTTGTTGTCAGGACTGTCATTAGTAGTTGGAAATTTTGTGCCTGGTTCTTGATATTGGGTGTGACATTTTGTATGTTCTTTAATTGTGGGTTCGGGGTTTATCTCTGCAATTTTTTGTGCTTTCACGAGATACGTGATTTGTTAGTTATGTAAAACATGTCTTAGTGTTTGTGGGTTTGGGTTATGGGATTGCTTTGCGATGCATAATGTGGTAGATATTTGTAGTCAGGACAGCGTCATTACTCATTAGTAGCGTTTTTTGTTTTGTTTTGTTTGCTTCATGGTATTGGATGTGGCATTCTTGCATGTTGCTTTCAGTGTGCGGGTTTGGGATTTGTGGATGCGATTTGAGTGCTATCATGAGATAACAATAATACTGATGCTCACTTTGTAAAACGGGAAAAAAAAATTGTATCTTTGTACCTTCAATGCAATGAAGTTAACGTACTGAGTTATGTAGATTTCGGTTATTTGCAGCTTTGTTTTGTTCTATGTAGTGCCTTGCGTTGTGGTTGGGGTATTTTTGTATTTTACGTTAGGTATATAAAAATTGAAACTTGATACCTTCAATGCACTAAAAATTTGTTATAGCGTATTGGTTGAAGCATTGTTTTCATGATGAGAGAGATATTTCTTGTGAGGAGCACATCGTTTGGGTGTTAAATAATATTTCATATTGCTTCATTGGAATCGGGTGTATCGTTCTGTGTGTTATTTTTATACGACTAGGTGTATGTATATCAGTTGAGGCGAGGAATGCAAGTAATGTAATTTACGCTGTTCTGATGTAGATGTTGAAGGAGGATTATTTTCTCCGGAGAGATCGCCCCAAGATTATCCCAAGATTGTTTGGAAGAGGGGCTTTATAAGGTTGGTTCTTATAGGAGGCATTGCGTGGATGCTGCTCATTCTTGTTGTATTGTTGTTTCACATTTGGTCTTGCCAATCCTCATTCGCTTTCTTTTCAGGTACGTATTCACAATGTGAATTTTACACTCACAATTGTTTTTCGTGTTCTCTACAATTTTTCGGTGTTTGATCATGTATCCATGGCCAATGCGTAAACTTTTTGATATTTTGTATTTTGTCGTTTATGGCATCGAGAATAGTTGTATTGCATGAACAAATCTTCAAATAATTTATGAAATTTGAGTCGGACAAAAAGAAAAGACGGGGGAGGGTGATGCAACTCTTATTGAAATGACGACTGAAGAACCGTACAAATAAGAAACCCTAATTTCTTCTGCAACAGCTATTTATAGCTCCTACTCCAACTGTAGCTCAAAAGAAACTCGAAATAAAATATTCAATGATTCCCGAAAATGAAAAAAACTACCAAAATGACCTCAACATGCAAAAAATTTGAAAAAATTCCCGAACATGGAATATTGCCGCATGTCAACATGTATTTCAAATTTTATTTACATGTTTTTTTTATTTTTTATTATATATATCTTTCTTTTCTCTTCTCATTAAGTGTCGTCATTTTGTTAACCTTACACTTCCTTGTTACCTGCAGCTCTTTGTAACAAAGAAAGTAAAGTGTTTATAATGTTAGACACAATGGGACTTTTACCGAAACCACAACACCGTAAGAATTCTATATCTTTCAGTTGAAGTGTAAATCTCAATATTATCATTAATCATTGATGTCGGTTTTGCTTGTATCAATTAGGTTGTTCGATTCCCCTCGCCTATGACCCTGACAGAATAATTATTCCAAACGGGAAGACTCCGGATAAAATCGTCAAAAAACTATCGTTCATAATGGAAGACAAGCCTCCGAATAACGGATCACAATCATCCCCGCTATTCGGAGGACATCAAAGCTGGTCGGAAAGAGAGGAAAGCTTTAAATTGAAACCAACAATGAAGGTAACATTGGCTACCTTATGGACTGTTTCATAACTATACTTCGCCTTTAATTTGCTTATCATTATCTCAATACAATATTAGTTTCATTTTCCTTCGAAGAGGTAATTATGATAGATTAGCCCGTAGTTTTGCCCACAAACACATTATTAATCTAAAGAATTTTTTAGTCTCACCATTCCATCAGTTCGTTTTAATGAAATTCGCACTCTCTCTCATCACACGTCTTTCATGTGATCACTAATTGTATGAGTTTTGTTAATTAATATCTCTCTTTTTTTAGTTATAGAATTCATCATTCAAATTTTTGATTTTTCTTATCATTTGGATTTTGGGGGTATGAGTTGAAAAATTAATAGTCTATTGAGGGGTAAAATAGTCTCTCTTTTTAATCTTAAGAAGTGAACAGAGTTACTAACAAAACGGGGTAAGTAAACTTAAGGTTAGTTAGGGCTGTGGAAAATTCTGTGGGTGATACTATATGTTAGTTACTCGTAAGTCGTAATCAGTAATTAGCCCATTTAAGAAATAAACAATACCGTGTTTTGCACAGTTCATATTTGCTAAAGTGTCAAAATTTGTATGTCCCTTCAACATGGAAGGATCAATAATTTTTTTTACCGTGTGCTCTTCTATTTAGGTGCATTGTGGATTTATGCGAGGTGGTGGTGCTGAAATGGCACCGGCAGACGTCAACTATGTTAAAAAGTGTAGGTTTGTGGTTGCGTCGGGGATTTTTGATGGATACGACGTGCCTCATCAGCCAACAAATGTAAGCCCCCGTTCCAAGGAGCTCTTCTGTTTTCTCATGGTGGTGGACGAGGTGTCTCACAATTTTATAAGAGAAAACGTTACTATCAGAGAGGACAGTGTCGGGGGACAATGGGTGGGAATATGGCGTCTTGTTCCATTAAAGCGTCCACCATATGATGAACCTAGAAGGAATGGGAAGGTTCCGAAAATTTTAACCCACAGGTTGTTCCCTCAAGCGCAGTATAGCATTTGGATCGACGGGAAAATGGAGTTGATAGTCGATCCGTTGCTAATGTTAGAAAGGTAATTTTTTAATTGCATTTCATATCAAGCTTCAAAGTAATCCTCATTTTAGGGTTGATCGGTAGCGTTTGGATTAAAAAATTTATTCAGTAATAAGATTCATCATATTTGGATTGATATTTTTTTTGTTCATGAAACATTTAAGGTAAAAGACCCAATTTGGTCCTTAAAACGTTTTTTTTAACTTAAAATAGTCCATGAACTTTCAAATATGGATCCAAAATGTTCATTGCCATTGAAGCTTATATCAAAAGTTCGGGGACCAAAATGGGTCCAAACACGAAAGTTCAAGGACTATTTCGGGTTAAAAAATTTCAGGGACCAAATTTGTCTTTTACCAACATTTAAGCTATTAATACTATATCTCTATTGCGAATTAGAGACTGAAGCGAGTGATTGTTGCTGCTTTCAGTTCTTTATATTACCGTAAATTCATTTCTCTAATGATCTTGATTGCAGATATTTATGGCGCGGAAAGCATACATTTGCCATTGCTCAGCACAAGCATCACCGGGATATATACGAGGAGGCTGATTCAAACAAGCGGAGGAAGCGATATGCTCGACCACTTATCGATCTCCAAATGAAAATATACCGATACGAAGGATTGGAGCCGTGGAGTCCGAGGAAGAAAACTGTTAGTGGTAAGAAAGAAACCATATTTCTTGTTCGTTTCTCTTACTTTCCACGTCACGCTTCATCAAACTTCAGTCACGACTTCTCTATGAGCCTTTATTTGAGTTAGTTCTCTCTACATGGTATCAAAACTTGATTGACCAAGAGGTCGTAAGTTTGAGTTCAATTATCAACTTAAACTCTTAGTTAAGTTGGTCATTTGCACGAGTACCAACCCGAGTAGATGTAAAAGAGTTCATGCAATTACTTTATAAACCGCCTTTGATCACTAAGAAGAAGTATGTCATCGATGAGTCTGCTTCTCCCTCTGTCCCAAAATGAATGTTTACTTTCTTATTTTTGTGAAAATTAACGATAAGTTAGTTATGATCGGACTTTCCTTGTACACACCAATGTGCTCTTGTTGTAATAAACTCAAACTGTTCTAACTAACATATCTTCAGGGATATTTTTGGTATTTCATGCATAAACTAACCAGAAAAAAAAAGTGGACACTCATTTTGCGACGGATGCAATATTTTTTCCTTCAAAATTTTGATGTTAGGGTTCCGATTACTACTATTACTATCAAGGTGATGCTCTTGTCGTTCCTGAAAATGCAGATGTGCCCGAGGGAGCTGTTATAATACGGGAACACACCGCGCTAACCAACTTGTTCAGTTGCTTGTGGTTCAACGAAGTCAACCTCTTCACGCCCCGGGATCAACTGAGTTTCGGCTACGTCGTGTACAGGTTAGGAGGACTATTCGATTTCTTTATGTTCCCGAATTGCGAGTACAATTCGTTGTTCATATTGCACCCACACACGCGAGAACATTCTTCGAAAATCGAGTGGGTGAAATCTTTGAATGAGTTCAAAGGGAATGGTAGCGGTTTGAGAGAGACTAGGGGAGGGTTAGGGTTGTGGACTCCGTATCCCGGAAATCTTGATTCCGTTGTCATGCCGCCCGTGTCAAGAACGTCAAAAGCGGGCTAAAGTTTTGTAGAGTTCGATGAATTCATCGATGTTTTGCTGCGTTTGAATTGTTTGATCCTTGTACAGGTTTGTAGCTAGCGTTCGAATTAGTATTTTTGTTATGAAACGAGAATGAGAATGAATATTTTGTTGTACATGTTCGGACTACGATTTTCTGGTCACGAGAATGACTTTGCAATGAGAACCTCATTTTGATTTCCATTCCGATTCCATTGTAATAGTAGTAACTTTCGATTCATGTGCGCGTTCTTTTTAGCGTATTGTGTAAACCAAAGTGTTTTGACTTTTGAAATGAGCATATTTCAGTAAATGGTTGGCACCGGGCTCTACGAAGGTTCAGGAATTACATTTGACCCGTCGTTAGAAATCTAAAACATAAGAAGACGAAAAATCCAATATCATTCTCAAATTTCAAATGTAGGATCACTTAGTTCTTTACGCGTTGTTTGTTTTGCCTATACGGGCTCCCGAAGTATGTTTTAAAGTCAACCATAGTAGTTTTCAAGTATTTTTTTTTTTTTTCTCTGCCACTTTTTATTGCTAAAATTAGTGATAATACTCTTCCGGCAAAAGGGTCTTGGGCATTTTTTGAAATTTAGCTAAGAACATCACTTAAAGTTAGTACGTGCATAGCAGAGGGATGAACGCTAAAATTTAGGAACTCAAGTGTGTGTCCTCTTGATGTATAGCTTAAAACAAAAGGTTCGATCTTAAAAATACGTAGCTTTACTACACAAACATTTAGAAATCATATACAACCCACCGTTAAAAAGTCAAGACACAAAGGAGGTGTGAAAATCTAAGTTGAGCCTAAATTACTAGTATAATGCCACCTATGAACTCTTCGATGAACAAAATGGTACACCAAAACATATTTTAGGAGTCGAAAAACACCTAAAGTTAGTACGTGCATAACAGAGACATGAGAGATCAAAATTGAAAACCAAGTACGCGTCTTTCTTGCCAAGTAGCATAAAATAAGACACTCGATCTTAAAAACGAATGGTTTTAGAATAGAGAAAATTGATGGCAAAATTTCATGTAAAATAATTTATGTATATGAAAATGAAGTATTAATCTAAAGCAATCCATAAATAACTTAAAAAATAATATTAAAAATAGACTAAAAACCACAGAGGATCTACAAATTTCCAGCAACCCTAATCTCAGTTTTGGGGCTAAAAATCACACCCAACACAAACTAATAAATCAAATAATAATACCATAAAAATTACAGCTCTAAACATCCTTAGACTGAAAAAAATTAGGGTTTCGGGTCTCATTTCGACCATAGCTGAAGAGCTTTGAGCGCGAGGACTCAAAGACGAGAACCGTTATTATTCATGCTAGAGAGAGGTACCGGAAAGATGTGAACTCTAGGCGGGAAAATGCAGGAAACAATAAATGAGCAGAGCTCGAGCTGAAAAAAAAATATGGTATACACGGGCTGGTAGTTTACTTCCTCAATTGGTAGCGTCTCGACTGTAGAACAGGTCGAGGGTCTTTGCGGGTATACGATGGAGAAGCTCGCGGGGGAATATGCGAAGTAGTGTCCATGCCAAGTCGAGAGACTGGAAGATGTTGCGAGTGTCGTAGGCTCCTTGTGCGACGAATTTCCTCTCGAACTTGTCGAGGAACTCGAGATACAGCTGTGAAATGGAAGAGATTTTTGGTTAGGAATTTGATTTTACGGTTTAGTAAACGGAAATGAATTTAGGGTAGAGAGAGTGATTGACGGACCAGGTCCTCGGAGGAAAGTGCTTCTTCTCCGACCACAGCTTTCATTGCCTGAACATCCTTCCCGATAGCATAATTTGCATAAAGCTGGAATCAAAAATTTAATATCTTTGAGTAAAATGGAGGTTACACGTCTTGTGGATATAATATCACTAGAACTGGCAATTCAGAATTCGGGATAGGTTGAACCCTAACCCGATCTGCATATTTTTCACGGAAATCCCTACATGACCCAAAAATTGAACAGGCTTATCTTGTGCGACCCGAACTTACAAAATGCAAGTCGGATTTCAAGTGCCCATGTGCTCGGGTTTAAATTGTCAAACTCTAAATGTCAACAAACAAACTTACCTGGTTGGACACATCAGAGTGGTCCCTGCGAGTCATGCCCTCTCCAATAGCACTCTGCAATGTTGCCGACAACATAAGTTAAAATTGATGGTTTCCACGCGCGAATGTGAGCGTGTGTACATATATTGATATATATATATATATATATATATATATATATACTTGAAACTGGGGCTATAAACTTACCTTCATTAAACGAGACAGGGATGGAAGGACATTGATTGGTGGATATATCTGTTCCGTTAAAAAAAAGGTACTTTAGTCTTGCAAGAGTATATAAAACACAAAACGTGAGCTGACAATAAAACCAGTAACGATATTCGTTAAATCCCAGTGATATACCGACCTGTCTGTTGTGGAGCTGCCTATCAATGTATATCTGCCCCTCCGTGATATAACCCGTAAGATCCGGAGTGGGATGAGTAATATCTGGTCGAGTAAAGAAATAAATTTCAAGCAATTCCTTACAACTGAAGCAAGAAGGAATGATATGATATATCCATGCGGTTTAGGAATGTATTACCGTCGTTAGGCATAGTTAAGATTGGAATTTGTGTGATGGAGCCTTTTCTTCCTTCAATTCGTCCAGCACGCTCATATATTGTTGCCAGATCAGTGTACATATACCCGGGATATCCACGCCTTCCAGGCACTTCCTCTCGAGCAGCAGATACCTGTAATCACGATCAATAACCCATGTCCTGTTACTTGGAAATTTACAAGATTTTTATCACGATTTTTCATATGTAACCGTATTTCAAAAATCCTATGAAGTTTGGTAGGCAAGTGCGAAGTAAAGACATTATATATTCTTTTACCTCACGAAGAGCATCAGCATAAGAACTCATATCAGTAAGGATGACAAGAACGTGCTTCCCGCATTCATATGCCAAATACTCTGCAGTAGTTAGAGCAATCCGAGGAGTAATAATACGTTCAATAGTAGGATCATTGGCCTGTAAAAAATAATGAGAAGAAAAATAAGAAATCGATTGCTGAAAACAAACATATCCCAAAGAGGCTTATATGGCTGAAGAAACATACCAGGTTCAGAAAAAGAGTCACTCTCTCCATTGAACCATTTTCTTCGAAATCACGTTTGAAAAACTGAGCTGTCTCCATGTTTACTCCCATAGCTGCAAACACGATGGCAAAATTGTCCTCTTCCGCATCCTGTAAGTTCATTAGTTAGGAGAACTACCTCAAAAGAAATTTATGTAGCGTATAGATTTAAAAAAAAAAAAATGGAAACGAGAATGGGATTCTCATTCCAAAGCCATTCTCATAAACAAAAAGTCATAATATACAAACATAAAAAATGGGATATGTGTGAAAGTCCCATTTTTGATGAAAATCCAAGTTTTTATATATTTCAATTTGGGGTATAAATTGAAAATTTAAGAATATATAAGGGGTAAAATAGTCTTTTATCTTAAGGATAACACGGTTACTAACAAATTGGGGTGACTTAACTTGAGGTTAGCTAAATATCGTGGAAAATTCTTTGGGGTAGTATTCGGTATTCCAACTATACCTCCATAAGATTTTCAGTCTTCTCCAATCGCTTCACCAAACCAGCCTGACGACAAATCTGAGCAGCTATCTCATTATGGGGTAGACCAGCAGCAGAGAATAGAGGAATTTTTTGCCCTCTAGCAATGGAGTTCATGACATCAATGGTTGAGATTCCGGTTTGTATCATCTCTTCAGGATAAGTTCTCTCACTGGGATTAATTGAACTACCTGAAAACGACACATAATAATATAAAAACATATAACTGACTCAACATTTTATATCAAAATTTAAAAAACACTACAATCAACTACTCCCTCCATCCCAAAATAAGTGTACTGTTTCTCTTGAATTTTTGTTCCAAATTGAGTGTCCTCCTTCCTTTTTTAGTAAGTTAGTCATGCATGAATTATCAATAGTATCCTTATAACAAGTTAGTTAGTATCTCTTAACACATGATTATAAGGATACAAGAGTAAATATATCACGCTAACTAACTTCCCTTAACTTCTCTCAAAATAAAAATAAGTACACTTAATTTGGGACAGAGGGAGTATATCATTATAAGACTATTTACCAGATATATCCAAGTAAGCCTCGGGCAAGATCGGAGGACCATTATCAATGGGTTTCCCAGAGCCATTAAAAATGCGCCCAAGCATATCCAATGAGACGGGGGTTTTCAGAACCTGTAGAACAAGGGCAACAAGAGCGTTTGAGTAATGAATACAACGACCCAATTTATATCAAGACTTCTCAATTATATGAATAAACCAACCAAATTTTATTCTCATTTGATTTAATTGACAAACAACGAACAAAATTACTAAAACTAAAACGAGCTCCGAGCTTTCTGCACACTATGGTTTGTGTTACAATGTTCCAAACTAGCAGGGCATTCATCCACGTGAACATTTAAAGATAACAGGACACGGGCATATCCAGAACTTGATCAGCAAGATTAACCTATTCATGGATCAAACCAAGGTGATTGAATTGAAGATTAAAGAGGTTTCTGCTATCAAATTAGGCACTTTCTGTACTTGAATCTTAGAACTATAGTGGTAGGAATGCATAAGGACTATAGAGATTGTATACCTCTCCGGTAAATTGCACAGTTGTATATTTGTTGTCAATCCCGGATGTTCCTTCAAAAACCTGACAAACATGAAAACTGATAAATAAGGCACACAAGTAGTAGATGCTTGAAGCAAGAGTTTTGGCCTAATGAACTATCCATGGCTTATGGAGCTCATTAATGAATTCAAACATTATTAAAAGAATATATATATATATATATATTTCAGAGAAAATTAGTATAGTTGAAGACAAAATTCAATGCAAAAAGGCAATCACCTGAACAACAGCTTTTTCACCATCAACTTCTAGGACTTGACCACGGCGAGTTGTTCCATCTCCCAAACGGATATTAACAATCTCTTGATATTTAGGTCCCTAATACAGCCAGATGAACAGATGAATCATAAAATTTGGAGATGAATCATAATTGAGAAGAAAATGGAATAGTTCAAATAGCGACGTAAAGAATAGCGAAAATCTAAAAGTAGAGTTGAATGAAGAAGAGTCTACCTTAACTTTATCGAGAATAACCAGAGGTCCAGCAACTCCAGAGACAGTTCTATATTCTGCAATGATTGACGAACAAAAAAAAAAATAGAGATCTTGATCAATAGTCGATAAACATTAAGATCACTATAGAGTTTTGAGCAGATTCAGTCAATGTTACATCACTTACACAATCAGCAACAGTATTAATGAGTAAAAATTACCAAATAAATAAAATAAATAAAATAAATAAAACTTTTATAATCCATTCAGATCAATCAATCCCACAATTTTCTGGAAATTAAACATTTCCCGAAGAAATATTCACAAAATCACCATGTATTCACCAGAAAGCTCCTATTACAAACAAAATACATGAATTCATGCAATAACCCATTATCACAACCTCACTCAATAACATCACAAATCTTCAATAATAATAAATAAATAAATAAATAAAACTTACCCATGCCGATCTCCAGATTTCCATCCTCCATGTCATGAGTGTTCTTCTCTTTACCCATTTTCAACCTTCAAAAACACAAACCAATCACCACTAGAAAATCAGCAAAAAAAAATAATAATAAATAAATACAAATTTGAGCATAAACAACCATTTGCTTCAACCAAATCATCACAAACTCAAAAACAACCCAACACAGCCCACATCTACCCTGTTTGGCTGCCGAGAAAACTCGAGAAACCGAACCAACAAATCCAAATTCAGCTAAACTCAACTAAGCTACAGACTACCAATTAGCCCAATTGACCCAATAAGATCCAAAAAACACATCGACCCAACAAAATTAAACAAAAAACACAACAAACCGATCAATAAAGTCGCAGAACCGATGAGAGTCGAATCGAAAAATTGAGGATTTGGAGAATAGAACTGAACTGATCGTTGAGGTGATCGAGAAATCGAAAGGCTCCGAATTGATACAATAAAGTTGCGAATTTTCGAAAAGCAAATCAAAATCGCAGAGAAGAAATCGAAATGGATCTGAAAAGAGACCAACCTTTTGATCTCTGAAGATGAGAGAGATGGGTCTGTGACTGAGATCTGATGAACCTGAAAATAAAACAAAAATAAATAATTTTATTATAAAAATGGGAATTAAAATTTATTTATATTTAATTTGGAAGTCAATAATAAATGGTAATTATGGTAATAAGACCAGATTGGGGTGGGATCGTCTGCATGTCGCTGACAACAGATTTTGTCCAGTTCGTGACGTGGCGATTTCTGGTAGGGTCCAAGTTAGTTGGTTGGCTCTGATTGGTTAATCTTACGGCACGTGCGGATCATGTATTTGAACGGTCAAGATGGTGCTTGGTCTGATGGATTTTATTATATAAAAATTATAATTTTTTTTTTTGATAAAAAATTATAATATATTTTTTTTTTCCTGGTAGAAGTTTTTTATTATAATATCTTTTGAAGACAACTAATAAACACATGGGAAGGTTTTTTTAGAGCCCTGACAGGAAAATAGGTTTTGCCCATGCTTACAAATGGTTTTTGGGGGAGGATTGAAAAGCGCATGGCCAGGGAAATGGAAAAGGTGAGAAGCCGGTGATTGGGGTCAAGCAGCTCGAAGCCATAGAGAACCATGACGAAGCTACAATTGTAGCTCAGAAAAGAGCAAGGGTAGGGTCACTCGAAGACACGATACCCGAAGCTATGGAAGGGGTATCAGAGGAGGAGATGGAGGATGGGGAAGACAGAGAAATCCCAAGTCTAGATTCCCGAGAGAAGGAGTAATCCTTCTTGTCTTTCTCGTGTTGGATTCAGTCCTAGAGACAGATTCGTGAGGCCTTCAAGGCCAGGAGGTGTCATAAATAGTCACTCATCCAAAGAGAGATGTTTAGTTAGTATGGGTCATTAGGGGATGGGGCCCTAACAAAAAAAATATGCGGTGACAATACTAGTGTTGGCCTTAAAGATACTTGGAGTACTAGATAAGAATAATCTTTTTATTAGTTCTTTTTGTATTTTGTTAATTCTAATAGAAAGTTGTGTCTTGACACTTTTCTCTTCAAAAGAACAAACACTTAGGGAGGGTGATCCAAAAAAAAAACACATAGGGAGATACATGTAAGGCACTGTTTGGTACTGTAATTATGGAACGAGAGAGAGCATATGAAACAAATGTGAGAGCCCTGAGCGAAACACAAACGACGATGACTGGGGTATGACTTCGGGCATAACTGGAAAGCCAACGGATTCATCTACCACATCGATGGAGGTGGTGTGCAGGATGGCCTGTTGGTGTCGGTGGTCAAGCGAAAGAGGACTGGTTTGGGAATAGGTGTGGATAGCGGAATCATGGCGGACCCGAAGTCACATGTCTGCTCGTCAGAATGAGGACTATTGGTCAAGCTTACTGTGGGACCGACTTCCCACAGGTAGGCACAGAGGGACCGGTTCCCTCGTAAGTTTTGGAGCTTAGAAGAGATGATAGTGTTGGCCGCTTGGATCTTATGATAGGTTTGTGATTCGTTGGTGCTATGTTTGGTATATTTTGTTATTTAACTTCAAGTTATTTGTTAGCGAGCTTGGGTCTCTCGCGGTCTTAGGTTAGCTTGCAATGTTAGGTTTGTTGCTCTCGTTGTGGAGCAAAGGTCTAGGTTTATGTCTGGTTGGCAATTTTTGGAATTGTTCGGATATTGGAACTATTTCCATGACCCGTTGTTTAATTTGGCTTTTTGTCAGATCTGATTATTTATAAAAAAATTAATAAGTTTGTGATTGTTAGAGGTGTAGTTTTTTAGGGGTAAGTTTGTTTGACTCGGCCTAATTTGAAAGTGGTCGGTTTAATTTAAAAAGGTATATTTTATATACATGTTGAATCGTCAACAGTCGGTTGATCTAATAATCTTGACGGTCAATTTCTTAGAGTATAAAATATAGGGTTTAATGTATATCAGTTGACTGATATAAAATTATATCAGTTGCACTAATAACGTGGTCACA
>JAYMTK010000634.1:0-20508 GCA_036897405.1 Pelargonium myrrhifolium
TTAAAATCAGCTAAGTCATAATTATTTTATTGATAATGTGCAATTTCTCTTACTCTTTTTTGAGTCCATCCCATAAATTGTAACCTTTCTTTTGGTTCTTGAAAAAATGAACAATACAATATGTGAGATAATAATGGTTTTGAAATCTTTCAATATACTTCTGTTTTAAGACAACATTTTGAATATAGTTATTGAACTATGTAGCTGTTGCATAACCAATTCTATTTAAACTTCACAATGATATATGTACAGATTAATACAAAAGTTCAAATCATTTAACAACTAGTTAAGGCTGCTCAATTAATTTATGAATTTCCAAGGAAAAAAGTATCAAGTTCAACTAATCTAGAATTCACTATATTTCAAAAAAAAAAATCTAGAATTCACTAAAGGATGCTCAGTTAATGAATTTGAAAGAGGATAATATCATCTCCGTCTCAAATTAATTGTCTATGTATTTAATACAAAGAAGTAGACAATTATTTTAAGACGGAACAAGTATAAGCCACTTTGTAGAGAATTAACACAAAATGCGGAGTTAAAAGAGACTAAATATATAGCTCAATAAATTAATTAACCAATAAATTTGATCGATGCTATCAACTTCAATAAACTTAGATCGTGAACCTCAAAAAAGAAATTAAAATTTCTTGCAAGAAAAAAAAATCAATAGAAAAAGTTTTGAAGCAATTGGGGATAGATGGTATTCAATTAAAAAAATTAAATTTTCTCCCATAAATAAACAATAACAAATCGAGCTTTTATTTAAATACTTAAAATATAAACTACTATCGGAGCGTTATACATTACAGAGATCAAAATTACTTATCGCAAAAATGCTCTCAAAATTATGTTATGCTATACTTCGCATGATTGATTGACCCCCAATTTTTTTTTTTTTCATAAAAACCACAAACTTCAGTTTTAAAATCTAAAAATGATAATTTGAAAAGTATTCACAGGAAAAAAAAAAAAAAAAAAGAATTTCAATGAATAGAGTCATATTTTTTATTGACTTCACAAAAAGTTGTTATGAGTCTGTACTGTACATGTTGCATTCTTATCCATAATGTAATAGTAACTTATCATCATTATTATTATTTTATTACCAAAAAAATTATATGGCTACTGTTTAAAACTAAAACTAATGTACAAGGGGCAAATGAACAGTCTAGACTTCTTCTGTAGTAAATGTCATAACAAAAAAGAAAAAAACTAAAAAGGGAAAATGGTAAAAGGCATGAAAAGTCTAGTTTGTCCCAGCAAAGAGTGGCTTGTCACATAGTGTTCCTAGAGAATCATAAAGGCATTTATGTCAATTCAACCACCGAGAATCCTCAGTGCATGTTAGTAATTGCTCACTTTTTTAAACCCAACAAAGAAGAAACAGAGAAATCACAGCTCTCTCTCTCAGAATAACAATCCCAAGAAAAGAGAGGAATTTTCAGAGCAAAGCAGACATGTCTTTGGGTTATGCACACAAGCTCTCTTACTCAGAAGATGTAGGGACTGTTGGAATGTCTGAGATTTTCGACCCACCCCACGTTTTGGAGCAAAAAGTATTTACATTTTTTGCTTTTTAAATTCTCTTTTCATTTGCATGGGTCATTTGTTGCTGTTTTATTATCCTTAGCTTGTTGCTGTGTGCTTTTTGTTTGTTCTGTTGGATTGGAACCCATGAAATGAATTTGGAGATTGAATTCTGCATTGCCTCTTAATGGGTGCGCGCCAATGTTTATGATCATTCATGTTTGTGTTTAAAGTTTTCATTTTTATGTTCAAAGTTTTCATTTTTATGTTCTTTTCCCTTGTGTGTTTGTGTTAAGACAATCTAATTATGTTGTTCAAAGAGCACATGGTTTCATTTTGTTGAATCGGTGATGTTAGATACTGAAGAGTCCAGAAGGATGATTTTGGGAGCATATTTTATGATGGTCTTTTTGAGTTCAGACATGAGTAGGAGAGGCTGTTTTAGATTATATATTTTGAGAAATTAGTGTTGATCAAATATGGGTTAGCTGCTAAGAACACCAGTGGATAGTGGGAACCCAAAAGGATGTTGTTTTAAGTAGCTTAAGTTCATTTGTTGGAGTTCCTGCTACTTTGCTTTAAGAAGAGACAGTTTCCACTTACAACATTTTCTTTAAGATTTATGAATTGAATTACTCACCAGTTAAGGGTTAGATTTATCGTCTGAACTAATTCTAGTCAACTGGTTTGGTGACAAATGAGGTTTTCCAATAGAGCTATTAGTTTAGTTGCGTCATGGAAGACACTGTATGATATACGGAACAAAATCAAGCTTCAAATGGTAATATGATTCTGTTATGTTGTTTTAATCAATATGCGATTTCCATTCTCGCCAAAAGGGGAAATCATCACTCCGCTCGTGCTGGAACTGAAGTTCCTTTTTGTCACATTGAATTCTATCCCCTTACTAGCACTACATCGCCGGTTACCATCTCCACTGTTGTCACAGATAATAGTCAAGATTACTGTTTCCACAGCGTCCTGTTGTTTGTCATAGTTAATAACTTCCACAGTTCCACCGATTCCCATATATTTAGAACGGGAGTCGTCATTTCATTCTGCATTATTACATTCCTATGACGAAAATGCAAAAAGCTATTCCATTCCAATACCATTCCTTTGTACTTCTTATCCAACTCCATATGCAGGACCGTTGGGCCAACAATATTGTTTCAGCTTTCATAAACTTGCTTTTTATATGTAACGGTTCTATTGTAAATTATTAATGACTTGTCATTTCTGCAATTAATACGCGCATCTTATAAAGTGAGTTGTTATAACTATTCAAGTAAATTTTGCAAGCAGAAAAATATAGTTATTTTCACATAGAAGGAATATTTATCAAGGCCAAACATTAATATTAGTTAAGTAGCTCCACTATTTACTTCTAGCTTGTGTTGATTCTGTTTGTTTGTTGAATTCTGTTTTGGGGTTATCAAATATCCTTTTTCTGTATTAAATTCCTTGATCTTTTGCATGGTTCTTCTCACCCAATTTACTTTATTTTCCAATGGCAGATTGAAATGCTTGCAGAAATGATACAGCAGGTGATAAAATTTCTCGGTCCAAACATCTCTTTTCCTCCACGATCTTTTTAGATAACGTTTGCAAGATTAGTGTTGTTTAGCTTTGTTGGAATTTTTTTTCTGGCATTGCAGAGTAAGCATTTAGTAGCGTTTACGGGTGCAGGAATATCAACTTCATGTGGAATACCTGATTTTCGGGGCCCTAAAGGAGTGTGGACTCTACAGGTGAAAACCAGTATATTATTTTTGTTATTATTTGTTTTAAATCTTCAATGAATCAATTCTGTGTTCTGGCCTGTAGCTCCTCTATCCCATCCTCAAAGAAAAGGAAGCAGGTCAAAAACAGAAGTTAACTTAGATTATGATCTCATTTTGAAGGTTTGTGTGGTTTCTTTTGTGTTGTGTGACAGCGTGAGGGTAAAGGTGTGCCTGAAGCATCTTTGCCATTTCACCGTGCAATGCCAAGTATGACTCACATGGCTTTGGTTGAGCTAGAGAAGGCCGGACTTTTGAAGTTTGTTATTAGTCAGGTTATCATTTGTTTCCATTTGTGAAATATTCTACTGTATTTTAGTTCGTCTTTGAAGGTTCAAAATGGTTAGTGGAATTTTAAATTTTTGCAAATGCACTGCCAAAAAGATAGATACATCTTCGAGGCGAAAGTTAAATTTCTTCCCATAGTTTTGCATGATTGAATTAATTCATCTAGATTCAATTATGGATATCTCCATATAGAATCCTACGGTAATTAAATTCATCACACAAAATTGGGATTCATTAAGTTTCCATAATTTATTTATTGTTTTTAATTACGCTTTGAAGACATCTTCACTAATGCATACCTACTACCTATTTCATTACACCTGAAGTATCTATGAATACAAATATTTTCAATCTTTGCCAATTAAAATTTGGTGTTATGGAATCCAATCATTGATATTCAAATGATCCTTATGCTGATCGTCACCTTTTGCATACATCTATTTTAATTTCTAATTATAGGTTGCTTGAAGGCTGGATCAGTAATCGTTTATCTGATTCTTGTAATTTGCAGAATGTGGACAGTCTCCATCTCCGATCAGGAATTCCAAGGGAGAAACTTGCTGAGTTGCATGGCAATTCATTCAGGGAATTGTGCCCTTCTTGTGGAGTAGAGTAAGATATAAGTTTTGATCTTTCATGTTTTCTGTTGCTTTCTGCTTTGATCTAAGCCAGTATATTTGTTCCATTATATGGCACTACACCTTATACACGTGAAACAAAAAAAGTCATTTTGAGTGTTCAATTGATTACATTAAAAATATAGGTATTTACGAGATTTTGAGGTGGAGACAATTGGCATGAAGAAGACACCTCGGCGTTGTTCAGATGTGAACTGTGGGGCTAGACTTATGGACACTGTTCTTGATTGGGAGGTAGTTATCTCTTTGTTTTACTTCTTCGTATGGCCTAGTGATAATGAGGCTATAATTGGGGTGGGTATTTTTGTCCAATGATTCTACTTTCCACAAAGAACATGTTTCAACAAACAATTACGACAAACACCTAGCCATTACAAAACAACGATGGGGCCGGGTACATGAACGTAAAACTCAGTGGGATCTTTTGCTCATATCCTCATCCATTTCATCCTATCTAATGCCATTTACTCTACCAAATAATCTATTACCGTGTTTTTTCTCCCTACATTCCATATTAGCTTAGCTCCGCCCCAACCCAATTTACCTTCTCGTAATTTAATATACTCACAGTTTCTAACGAGTTCATTAACCTCCCTAGGTTCCACATGTATGAACCATCTTTGGCGGTTTTTTCTCCGTCTTATCTTCAATTGAATGTACCCCCAACTCTTGCTTGGATAGCCTCATTCATAATCTTATCCTTCCAAGTGTTGCCATCAATTCACCTAAATATTCTCATCTTCTCCACTCCCTTTTATGACTTCACAACCTCTTTGGAGCCCAATACTATATACAACACAATTGACTTTATAGCTAACCTCTAAAACTTTCCTTTCAACTTTAGTGTCTTGGAAAGAACTCTCGAAACATTCCACTTCAACTACCCACCGTAATCTTATTTCTAAAATCCTCTTTGATCCCTTTATCCTTTTGAATTATAAATCCAAGTTACTTAAAATTTTCAATTTTAGTATTTTTCTTGTCGTCTAATATAGTTGAACCACTACTCCACCCCCTATTTTTGTTAAAATTTCTCTCCATATATTTAGTTTTGATCCTACTTATTCTTAACTTCTTAGGTTCTAAACCCCTTATTCAGCGATTTAGATAATTGCACCTTAATTGGGGTTTATATTTTATGGTGAAGTTTTAATGAGCTTTTTCGGTGAATCTTTTATTTGCAGGGCACTATTGGTAATTAACCTTTAATTTCATAATCAAACTAACGAGAAGTTGAGAACTGTTACATTGACTTACAAAGTTCACCTAGGATTGAAAGATTTTATAGAGTTTGCATTTCTGCTTTGGGTTTGTTCAAACAAAATGTTGTGGTATTCTTTGAGTTCTGAGATAATAGTGGACTATATAACACTGAAGGTTCTCATCTGATGCACACAGTTTAATTGGATTTATGAATAAATTAGTTCAGATTTAACTACATAACGGGGTAGTGTATGGTTTTGATTCTCTTGGTAAAAAAATGGTATAGTTTTGGTAATTTTACTGGATCAATCTTTAGTAACTGTTGGAAAATGCTACACATGTTCCAGATAATTTAGTGATGCATAATTTCTCTGATCCTTTCATTGTAGGATGCATTGCCCTCAAAGGAGATGAATCCAGCAGAGCAGCACTGTCGGATGGCTGATGTTGTCTTATGTTTGGGAACCAGGTTGGACTCACAAATGTCATAAATGGTTTTCATTTGAATAGCCATTAGCTAAAAGAGTCATATAGGAATCTGATGTGCTCAGCATTATGCTCCAAATTCTTAAAAGTTCCTGTCTATACAGATTACAGAGTATTCAGTGTCAAATCCATCAATCTTTTTATTGTTAAGGTCTCATGTAAAAATCCAGGGACTTTTTGGTGGTTGAAATTCATTCAAGTATATGTTAATCCTAATGTCTGAAGTAGGCACAGTCTGTCGATTGGTTATTAAAAATTATAGGCTTCTGTGCAGTATGCAGATCACCCCAGCTTGCAACCTTCCTTTAAAATGTCTTCGTAATGGGGGCAAAGTCGTCATTATAAATCTTCAGGTACCTCTCTCTCTCTCTCTCGTGTGTGTGTGTGTATGTGTGTGTGTGTGAATATAGTGTCCTAAATTTATTGTTCACCATTATGTTGTTAGTTCTTAGCATGTTTTGATTGTTTTTGCAGCCAACTCCTAAAGACAAGAAAGCCAGTTTGGTGATCCATGCACTGGTTGACAAGGTATAGTAATATTATTTAAGGGGCTGACATAGAATTTGCTTAGCATTTATAATGCTAAATTGTTGTATGTACAAAACATTGAGTGAGATTTGTTAATGTATGTATAGGCCATTATCTTGTTTATTTATGCTAACACAGTCCATTACTCTATCTTAAATGTTGCAAACTGAGATTTATAGATGTGATAGTCATGGATTTTGTTTACGATTTCATTATTTGGGTTCCCTTTAACTCCCATACTTTCGTTCTCTTGCAAAGCTACCCCATTATAGCATTACACCAAAAAATGGCAAATATTGATGCTCTTTTGCTCTACTAATCTTGAACTGATACCATGTCATCATGTATAGGCTATACAGTAGATACACCTTTGAACTGAATTGATCCTCGGTGTTAAGAAATTTTGTGTCTGACTTGAAGAACAGGTGATTGCAGGAATTATGCACCATCTTTGTCTGCGGATTCCTCTATACGTTCGGGTTGATTTCTTCCAGATTAGTCTTGTTCAGTTCTTCAGACTTCCAGGTAACTTCACAATTTTATGTGCATTGTACATGTTAATTGTATAAAAATGCTTAAAGTAAGTTCTATTGATATCTGTAGGATCTGAATTCTGGTTTCCCTGCTTAAGCAGCGGGAGAGCCACACTGCCACTTGATTTTGTATATGTCTTAATTTACATTTTATTTTATTTTTTATGTTAGTATCTTCCTGCCTGCTCGAGCACGAGATTTTATCATATGTTTCACTTTATGGAATTCCACCATATATAGCCTCTTGTCACATAAACTCATAGAATTGAGGAAATGTCTATGCTGCTTAAGATTATGAATTTATGATGCATCAATGTGCAATGCAGAGAAAAAATATGTTAAGTGGACCCTCCGGTTAGAGAGCATACATGGGCAGAAAGCTCCCTTGCCTTTCATCAAATCAGTTGAGGTAACTATCTCTGCGTGGTTTTATTCTCACCGTAGTGATAATCTCCCTATTACTAGTTATGGTGAAAAACTGAGAAAGTACTATTCTTCAAGGTCTTCATTTTGTTGGTTGTATTTGCTTCAAATTTGTTTTTATTTTCTCTGTTTTTCCTTGGGGTTGCTATTTATCTGATATTCTCTTTGTAATACAGGTTTCATTCTCAGACAGGCCAGAGCTTAAAAAGGCTGTTTTAAATCAGCAACCGTTCATGCTTAAAAGGTATCTTCTTTAGGATAATACCATGCAGTAGTCATTACTTATTAAAGCTTTGAGGATAATATTGAAGCTTTTGATGTTGCTTTTGAATGGGTTGGGTGTAGAATTGTAACCAAAAATGTGTTTATCGATTGTCTAATGCATTGTCAGAATTTAGTTTTACGGCGCTTTTCTCATATTCTCTACTTTTAACTTGTGACTCAGGGAAATGGTTAGAACAAGACCAATTACAATCGTCATGAAGCTGAATTTTAGTGATGGTTGCGTGTGTCAGTCCACCAATATTGAGTTCCCAGTCAATTTTCAGGTTAGAATCTACATTCCTGAATCGCAACTCGTACTTAACCTGGCTGTCATTTCTTTCGGCAAATAACATGTTTTGGAGATCAGAATTGAAATCCTATGTAAGCATTGCATAAGTGGTTTGTTTCTCATATACCGCAGGCTCCTGGTGACAGTGTTATCCATGATAAAGATGCGGTGGCTGAGAAGCTGAGGAATGCAGCAATTGAAGATCAATGCTGTGGACAGATTTCACTAGTTGAAAGGAGGAATCTTTCGTCCCCGGATAAGGAAATTGAAGTGTATGCGATCGCCACCAACATTGTTGGCTACGACAATAGCTTTGACGATATTCCCAGGAGTAGTGGCCATTTGGTGAAGAGACAGAACAAGTACCTGAGCAGCACTGAGATGCCTATGAAGAAGCTAAAATGCCATTGATTTGCATGGTTTTAGGCCCTCTTTGATTTGAATGTTTTTGGTGGAGTCTGGAGGAAGCTAGGATTTTACTTGGGTTCTGTAGATGATATAGGATTACAAGTTAATACTGCAGATATCTAGACCAGATAATTTTTTGTATACCAACAAACACCTAGTCTGGTCTTGCCTGCTGAAATATGAATATGAAACTAGGAAAATGGTTTTACAGTTGAAATAAATGTTTTAGAGAGTCTGGAAAGTATAATTATAGTTGAAAGATAATGGTTTTTATGAAGACCTTGTGGTTAAGTACAACTGAAAATTGTAAGACTTTGTGGAATTGGAAAATGTTGAGGTGGAGGTAGGTGCATTGGCCAGCATATATCAAAGAGCTGTATTTAATTTGTTGCAAGAAGCTAAAAGTGCTTCCTCCAGCGAGGGTAGGACATTATAGGCCATGGCCTATGTTGTTGTATATATATAATTTTTGGATTATTAATAAAGCGAAGAAGTGTTTGGCCCGATGGTAAACAACTTTGTCTCCTTGACTTATGTCGGGGCTTAGGGTTTTGACTTTTGAGACAAATTGGACTAATTTTTGTCCGCCTTTTGTTGTCCAAATTTTGGGCCTGATACACAATTTGAGTGAGTTTAATCATTTTATTTGTCTAAATTGAGTTTAGTTTGGCCTAATCTGAATTTAGTGAAGTCATATTTTTCAAATTAAATATTAGTCGGTCAAATTCACATTTTCAATTCAATTTTGGCATGATCATTAATTTTTTTCTAAACTGAGTTGAGTTTGAGTTAAATAACCATTTGAATTCAGTTTTAATTTGAGTTGAGTCATTTATTTTCTAAATTTTAGTTTGGTTTCAACAACAAAAAGAAACAACACAGAAGTCCACAAAAATATGAATTTTTAGTGTTAATTATTTAATTTTCATTTGTTGTATTGTAATTTGGATCAAGTCTCTTGTAAAAAAAAAAAATCAAATGTGTCGATTTTTAATTTAGTTGTATTACTTGCCTGATACCTAAATTTAAGGCATTAAGTTAAGATAAAAAAAAAATCATGTGCACGTGGTGTTATTATTTTTATTTTTCCTCGTGTGAGTATACGTTATATTTTTCACATTTATGTAAAATAAAAGTTTGTATAATTACCAAAGGCATGTGGACCAAGTAGTTAAGCACTTGAGATTTTTTTTTCGAGGTCTCAGGTTCGAGCTTCCTTGCTGTGTAGCTCAACCAATAATTTTTTTTTTAAGATAAAATTATTATACATCAACTTATTTAAAAATATATATATATATATTCGGTTTATATTTGAAGAAGTTGACTTGACAATGAATAATGTGAATTATTCTAGTGATTCAAGGTCAAGATGTTGGAGTACACAAAATTTATCCTTTTTGTCTACCCTATATTCTCATACCGGCTCCGCCACTGCTCAGGGATTGAGCATTGGAGTGGCCTTGCACTCGGAGGAAATGCCTGAACAGCTTTTGCAGGGACTGCAAAATGGTAAGGGGTGAGGATCAAATTAAGATATGCCATGTACAAACTCGCTTTTCATGTCTAGGAAATTAGACCTACAATGTAGTTAGTAGAATTAGCACTTTTCATTATTCTTCTTATCCATTTATGATGCAATTAAGTAGAATTTTCTTCATTAGAACAAATGATTAGTTGCTGAAAGCTTTTGACTCGATCTACACAATACTTCTTATATCAGTTACTGATGATGAATTCTTTTGCACGAAACTCCCTCTTCAATTTCCCATATGATCCAGCTACCTGAGAAGTGGGACACAGATTTAACATGTTACTCAAGCAAAGAAATCAGACACCATCATTAAAAATTACATGTTTCACAACCAAACACTTGTGCAGTCTATGATACTTCTCAAGAATTGAACAGTACCACTAATATTATTCATTCCACCAAAGAAAGAACACAAGACAAAATAAAGCACTGCACTGCACTGCACTGCACTTACTGTAACACTCTCACCAAATATAATGAAATTCATCTTCTTGGCTTCCCTACCCTCCTCTTCTGGTGCCGTCTTCTGCAAGTGAAACTGTTCCCAGCAACCACACCAACTACTAGCCCACCCGCATATCCCGCCATTATTATTTTCCAATCGAATTCAAATGATAACAGACTTCCACACAATCCCGGGTTCCCTTGGTACGAATCTTGAAATGTATCGAACTGCTTGCCTTGAGGGACTTGACCGGTTAGCCGGTTGTTTGACACATTAAACACTTGAAGGAATGAGAGTTCCACAAGTTGGTGAGGTATCTCCCCTGAGAGATGGTTGTTGGAGAGGTCCAATGACTCCAGGTTGCTCAAATTCCCCAACCCGCTTGGAATACCACCACTGAACATGTTGTTTGACAGATTCAGTGAATGAATCCCTTTCAGTATTGTAATGGATTCAGGAATCTCCCCTTCAAATTCATTACTAGAAAGATCAACCAATACCAACATATCCAGTATCTTTGGATACACTGTTTCTACACCTTTGTTATTCACTGTCACTGAGTATGCATAATTTGAAGTTACATGAACATAAGCAATCAAATATTTCTCCATGTACTCTGCTTGCCCCTCGTGAATCACCTCCATAGCATGCCACCAATGGAAGTAATTTGATGGAAGCTTACCCCTAAAGGTATTGCCAAAGAGGTCAATTATGCGAAGCTTGGGAAAATCAGAATCAGTTCTTGGTTCCTCTAATACACCATGGAAATTATTTGATCGCAAGATAAGAATGCTCAGCTCTTGCAGACTTCCAAGCCAAGTGGGGAATGTATCACTGATATGATTGTTGGAGACATCAAGAAACTCAAGTTTGAGACAATAACTTGCCAATGATCTTGGTAATTGCCCTTCTAGTTGATTCTTGCTCAGATCAATCATTGTCAGCTCACTTGCTAAAATTTCAGGAATCCTTCCATACAAGTTGTTGTTCCCTAAATTCAACATCCCCAAAGCATTGCTGAAATTCCCCAAACACCTTGGGAGCGTGCCACTTAACTTGTTAAAGGACAAATCAAGGTGCTTTAGAGACTTTAATCTGCAGATCATGGGTAAAATTTCCCCACTAAATCTGTTTCTTGAGGCCAAATATAATCTAGTGGACATTGGTGGAATGGGGAGTGGTCCTTGAAGCAGATTAGAATGAAGGTCTAAATAGTAAATGGAAGCCCAGTTAAAAACAACTGGATAGTCCTCAAAGCCGGTGAGGAGGTTATGAGAGATGTTCACAGATGCCAATACACTTGCACTCATGTTCAAAAACCATTGTGGAACTTTCCCTTGAATGTTATTGCTGGAGAGGTCTAAGTACCACAAATTATCTTGGTGGCGCAAAAACTCAGGGAAGTGCCTCAAGTTGCAAGAACCCAATCTTAGTTCAGTAATTTGTGGAAAAGTACTGGTATTGATAGTAGTTTCAGGGAGCAAAGATAAACTGTTAGAGGAGAGATCCAATCTTTCCAAACTTTGAAGCATAAGAAGGTTGTCCAGTTTCACACTGCCAGTCAAGTTGTTGGAAGCAAGTATAAGAATTTGAAGTTCCTTGAGTTGGAAGAATGAGGCAGGAATTGGACCTTGGAGTCTATTGGAAAAAAGGTCTAAATGAGTTAGCTCTGTGTGAGTGTGATTGAGAGACAAAGGTGGGATATGGCCACTCAATTGGTTGAATGAAAGGTCTATATATTGAAATTGGGGCCAAGTGAGGAGCCAAGATGGGATAGGGCCACTTAACTCATTGCCTGAAAGATCTATAGAATGAAGTTGGGGGAGAGTGAGGAGCCAAGATGGGATCTCACCTTTTAAGCCGATATCATTGAGAGCCAAGGTAGTGAGCTTGGTGAAGTTACTAATCCAAGAAAAGGAGGAAGCTGTCCGTTGCGTGAAGTGGTTACCAGAAAGGTCTAGTTCAGTGAGGTTTGAGATGAAACCCAAAACCTGAAATTCAGGCAACCTAATGCTCATGTTAAGGTTCAAAGAAAGATCAAGAGTATGCAGCTTTGGTAGATGAGAAATGACAACAGAGAAATCCAATTCCCCTTGCAATCCACTTGATCGCAGATGAATAGATTTCAAAGAAGAATAGCTTGACAAGATATCAGCTACCGTTGATTCCCGCATTTGTATCTTACTGAGATCCAGATGTTCCAGTTTTGTTAGGCTTTGAACTAAGCTTCTCAGGTCCAAAGGTTTCTTGAGCTCCAAACCAAAATTGTAAGAAAGGTCAAGATAAGTCAAGTTGGACAGATGTGAAATCTGTAGTGGAATTTGGCCTGAAAAGTAAGAAAAGGAGAGATCAAGATGTGTCAAGCTTGAGAGATTACCAATTGCCGGAGGTATCTCAGAGGAATTGAAGTCGTTACGGGAGAGGTCCAGCTTTTGAAGGTGTAGGAGTTGGAAAAGGGAGCTGTTGAAGCTGATGGAGCCACTGAGGAAGCTGTAACTGAGATCAAGGCCAATAACATGACCAGTGTCTTCATCGCACTCCACACCATACCACAAGCAACAATCACTGCTCAGTCCATTCTCAGTATCATCAATAAGCTGCCAGGAATCAGTCTTGTAATTAAAAGGATCTAAGGTGGTTCTTTTGTTGGGGAAGCTTAGCTTGAATTCCCACAGGATGGACCTCTCGTGATCGAGGCACAAACGAGTATGATGATCATCATGAGTAACTGCAGCCACTGCAACATGAGACAATGATATCATTGATAAAAAGAAGAAGAAGTGCATCATCTTGATTAGCATATTTGTGGCCTCTTCAAATTTCATACTCTGGTTTTACCTATGTTAGAGTTTATATAGAGCAAAACTTCCCTTCTTTTGTGGCTTGTTGACCATATCAAAGATTCAATGCTCCAAGAAAGTTCAGAATACATTGTTTGTATATAAAAATGTCTACAACTTCCCTTAATTTGTCTGGATCATGTGTCTTATTTTCACTAACATTTGTCTCTATATATATGTCATGATTATTTTATAACAATCCTAAATCATCTATCATCTTGTTAACTGGTGGCCTAGTCTTGCTACAATGGAAACTACTCAAGTAACTAATTACTAGTCAGGTATTGTGCAGCGTGATATCCAAGTCCAGGAAAGGCAAGATGGATTTGTTGTCCGATCACTCGCATAATTAGAACTTGCCTCTTATATCACTATGAACATGTGTTGTAACAAACTTAAGGAGACTAACTAACTTATTATATGGACATTATAGGTAATCATGCATAACTAACTTCCCACAAAAGAAACAAGACACTTATTTTTAGACAAAGATGTAAGAGATGAGACATTTATTTTGAGCTGACGAGAGTATGTGATGTCAGACGCTACAGTACACACCAGATCTTTTTTCTCTGGTAGCCAAGGTGATTACTCATAAGTAAAAGATGCCTTCATGACTAAGTGATCATTTTTCTCCATGAAGGCATCTTTTACTTATGAGGTCATTTACCATTGTGGTGTTGTTTGGGCATTATTCTCTTGGGTTTAGAATTGATCTATCGATGAAAATTTTATATGTCCTTGCAAAGAAAACTCAAGCAAAACTTCTAATTAGCTTGGCGGATTCAATTGCCATGGAAGAACAATAATTCATATTCATGAATCTTATGTTTTTTGAGGGAAGAATTTAATAAAATATCTGAAGAGAAAAAAATTTAAAACTCAGAATGGCAAGTTGAGAGAAAATTATAAGGTTAATTACACATGACACTCTTGTATTATACACTATTTGCATATGACTACCTTAAGATTCTATTTTAACTTTTGGCTATCCTGTATTATGCCAGGGGACCTCTCTGTTACAAAATATTCCATTTTCAGATCATGTATCATGCACATGACCTCAATTTTTTAAAAAAATGACCATTTTGCCCTTCTTCAAAATTCAAGAACACTTGATGTTTCCGCGTGATGGTTTGAATTCTCCGGCAACATTCTGTTTTTTATTTTATTTTATTTTTTATTTATATTTAAAAATTATATAATAAGAGCAATTCGGTCTTTTTACCAATTAACCGATGGTTTTTGAACGAAAGGTCTCCCTGGCATAATACATGGTAGTCAAAAGCTAAAATAGAACCTTAGGGTAGTCATATGCAAATCGTGTATAATACAGGGGTGTCATGTGTAATTAACCCAAAATTATATGAGGATAAGAAGTCTACCTCTACCTTAAAGCCTCAACTTCGAGAGAATATGGAGGCTCGTGTTATTGGGTTTGAAAGAACTATTCAAACTCAACAAGTCAAGATTGATATGCTTCAAAAAGAGATCAAACTTATCGGTAAGAAGCCAATGTAAGAGTGCTCCGACTATATGAACACTTCTAAGCTCCAATCAGCTGACCGCTTGAGTTTTCTCTTACTTCTTAATAGTGAACCGTTATTGTGGATTCAATTCAAAATGAAAAAAAAATATGTATTGCAATGTTCCTCCTGCAAAAGTCGAAATTATGCTAGATCGAATTGTTCGAATTCCATGTTCAAGGAATCAGTGAGAGCTTCTACCTCGGCTCAAACAATCAAAAAATCTAGTAACCAAAATGCTTCCAAGGGCAATCGACACATGGAACCAACTGCGTAATTTATGCTCCTTTTGTACTTTGTTTTTCCTTTCAGATTTTTGAATGAAGTATTGCTTGTCGATCAATATATATATATATATATATATATCTGTGTGTGTGTCTGTGTGTGTGAATGTTGCTAAGCTCCCAAACACAGGTTTAATCTAGTCCCCATCGGGCCTGATAGATTAGAAGAGGCCTTCATATTTTCCACATTCGACTATAAATAAAATATTCAAGCAACAATTTCAAGATTAATCATGTCGAGAAAACTCGCAAGGAGATTCATATTATAAACACGAAGAAGGAACCCAGAGCCGAAGAGCGTGTAAGAAATATAAGGACCTTGGTTGGGCTAAAGATTGACGTTTTCTTAAGTGTAGGCGGCTCGGTCATATTCATTGTAATTGCTCACATGTTTTGAGAAAAGAATTTCTGTAATCTTCCTTTTATATTTTGGTCTTGTTTGTTCTAGTTTAGCGGTTTGTCTTTTAATTTGTTGTAATCTTATCTAAAGTTGGATGTATTTGTGTTTGCTTGATTAATGATGTTTTGCCTTTTATCAAAAAAAAAGTTATCAAAATAATACTTAATATTAAAATTTAACCATTATAGTAGTCAATTGAAAGTTTACCTAGTGCAACTAGTATTTACACTAACACAAATTTATACATCATCCATTTATCCATTTTTGCTTGTGTAACATGTCAAGTATGCTGCTTCTCCAGTAGCTGGATCATATGGGAAAGAGGGAGTTTCGTAAATTAGAATTCATCATATCAGTAACTGCAATGTCATCATAACTAGCTACATGATCTCATTTGCATAAGATGTCTTGTGTAGAATCAAAAGCTTTCACCAACAAACCATTTGTTCTAATTACGAAAATTCTACTTAATTGCATCATGAATTGATAAGAAGAATAATGAGAAGTGCATATTCAACTATATAGTATAGCTAATTTCCTACACATGAAAAGCGAAGCGTTTCAACTACTCGAGTTTGGTCTCTCAAGAACACCCAGTTGATAGTTTGTACATGGCGTACCTTAGTTTGATCCTCACTTCTATCATTTTGCAGTCTCTGTAAGAGTTGTTCAGGCATTTCCTCCAAGTGCAACTTCTGTAGGCCACTCCAATGCTCAATCCCCTGAGGAAGCACTTTTAGCTGCTTGCAACGAATTAGATACAGCTCTCTGATGTTGGCCAATGCACCTACCTCCACCTCAACATTTTCCAATTCCACAAGGTCTACCATTTTCAGTTTACTGAGTCTAGGAAACCATCCTGCCTGGAACTGCATGCACTTCCCATCATATACTTTGTCAAGTTCAAGAAATACAAGACTTGACAATGAACAAAGAGAAGAAAGGATATCATCTTGGAGATGGGAATGACATAGATGCAGATGGGTGAGGTTTACAAGGGACTTGAGCCAATGAGGCAAACTACTCATCCGCCCAGTCAGTGTCAGCTTCTGCAGAAACAATGGTGGCAGAGACAAATCATTTAACTTCAGCTCTTCTCCTCTAACAGACATTATACCTAAATGAAGGAGGCTTGTCATGTTTTGGATTGAGCTGCACAACTTTGGCCCATCAACATCTCTTAGGTTTGTTATCTCTAGCCTTCGGAGTTCAGTCAAGTTCCCAAGTTGTCCAACTAGCTCTTCCTCGGCTTCTATGCGTGTTAGAGTCTGTAAGCTCTGAACATTCCATAATCCTGCCGGAGCTTGCATACTTCTTGTGAACTTGGAGGTTGCAAAGCTCTGATTGCTGTGGCGATACACATAGAGATGTCTCAACTTTGGCAGCTTGGATACTCCACTTGGTAGACTCTCCAGATCAGTTTTCCGAACATCCAATGTTTGCAGGTTCTTCAGCTTTTCCATTGATTTGGGAAGCTTCCTAATCTTGGTTTCTCTCAAGTTCAGATACCTTAAGTTGAACAATTCAACCAATGCTTTTGGTATTGTTTCGATAGGAACTCCTGGTATTTCAAGGACCCTCAGTAACTTGAGCTTTGGTAACACTACACTTAGAGAAAATTGAGAGCACTCATCGGTTTCAAAGACAAAGAGAGAGCGAAGATGGCGCGACATACTCTTGCTCAATTGGATGCTTTCACCATTACTATGAACGGATAAGCGGTGAATTTTCCCTTGCAGCCTTGATTCGCGTCCATAATAAGCTGTGCAAAAATTCTCTTTTTCACAAGTTGACATAGCCAGGTCGCGCATAACATCGTGCACACGACATGTCTTCACTCTGCCACCATCATTAGTCTCTATGACTTGAATCATGCTTCTAAAAATAAGTTCTGTTAGGTACTCATCTGCTACCTCCTCCATTGTCAACCCTTTTCTTTCTCTGATAAACCCTTCTGCAACCCAAAGTCTGATCAACTTCTTCCTTTTAATCGGGTAACCATCACCCGAAACGCAACAATATAAGAAACAATGCTTTAGGTAGAATGGCAGATCGTCAAAACTCAACAACAAGATGTTCTTGACTCCTTCAAGCATGGCATGGTTGTCCAGCTGCCATTTCAGGCTTTTATAGATTTTGTTCCACTCCATAGCAGTCTTCCTTCTTGAAGACATGAGACCTCCAATAGCTACTATTGCGAGTGGCAAGCCTTCACATTTCTCCAATATTTCCTTAGCCAGTGCTTCCAGCTCTTTGGGACAAGAGCGATCTGGATCGTTCAAGAAAGCCTTGTTACAAAAGAGGGTCCAAGCATCATTCTCTTTAAGAGGCTCGAGGCGATGAACACGGCTTCCAATTCCTACTGAGGCAGGTACATTCGTATTTCTTGTTGTGAGAATGATTCTGCTTCCATATTTGTTATTAGGAAATGCGCCTCTTATTTTACTCCAAAGATCTATACTCCACACATCATCTAAAACAACAACATACCTTTTTAGGTGCAAATGCTGAATGAGCATACCTACAAGCTGTGTATACTTGATTGATCCCAGGTTGTTTGGTGCCATCAGTTGATTTTCCTCCAACAATTCTCTGATCAGACTGCGCAATATCTCTTCAACTCCATATGCTTGAGACACATTTATCCATGCCCAACAATCGAAGTGCCTCTTTAGGATTGGATCATTGTAGACCCTAGTGACCAAAGTGGTCTTCCCAAGACCCCCCATTCCCACAATTGAAACAACAGTCCGGCGTGGCTCATAATCATCAGTCAACCATCCAAGCAATTGCTCTGTGTTCTCTTTCATCCCCACCATCTCATGATCTTCATCCACAGAAACTGATGGCTCTGCGTATCTTTGCCAATTATCAGTTGCAGCAATCACACTCTTCCCTCCATCGATGCTAGCGAATTGGTATCGCTTACTTCTGTGGGAGACCTCAAGAACCTTGACCTTGATCCTTTGCAGCTTTGAAGAAAAATTGTACCTTGCAGTGATGTTCTTAGGGAGGGTGACAAGGTCAAAGACAGCAGCCTTGATCCCATTCCCACCTGCATCTCTGTCTTTGTAATGCATGAACTCATCAATTAAGTCCTCAACTTGATAGGCGACTTCTCTTACCTGCCTTGCCCAAGTTTGCACTGATTCACATTCACTCATCTCCTTTCTTCTCTCTGCATCTCTGAGGAAAGCCTTCATGCTCTCTAGCTCCATCTTGATGTCTTCAACGTCGTCGTGAGCATCTCCGAGCAATGATGCTTTTTGCAATAGGATGGTGGAGAGTTTGTCGAGTAGGAAGTTGACAGCACCGTCTGCCATTTTTGTGCTTGTGCTCTCTCAAACACTCCCATCATCGTCCATCAATTTTCTTTACAGAGTATGCAGTTGGGTAGGAAACAATGTGGAAGGTGGAAAAAAGGTGTAGCCGAATAGAATAGACTATTGTCCCAAGGAGGGAAAGACTTGACTGGTTCTTTGCAACATTTACATTAAACCACAGAGCAAGTGGGAGGAAACAACCAGGAAGATTAGACTGTTTGAGCCACGAAAAATAAAATACTTGGTCCTAGCATTAGCAATGCTGGCTGTTGGTCTAAACGGGCGGGTCAGAAAAGCCAGCTAAATACGGGCCAAAATATTGGGTGTCTGGCTAAATTTTATTTACATTATAAGCTAGTATATAATTTCAAAAAGACATTTGAGGGGCCAAAACACTACACTAAAATAGATCAATTTCGTTACAAAAAAATTACACATATACTAAATGTTTGAAGTGTTTTTTTTTTTTTTATTGATTTGACTACTAACTTTCTACAGTTCTGAACAATTTTAGTCCATAATGGAAAAAACATGATTATAAGTTACAAAATAATGCATATTTTTGTGTGAAAAATCTGAATAAAAAATATATATATTCCTGTGTGTTTAAATGCTCTATTGAAGTGATATTTTCATTATTTCGTATATAAAAAAAATAGAGAAACACAAATTGAAATTCTTCTTTTTCTAACACTTGTGAACAAATGTAAACATTTTAACATTGAATATTGATTATACATATTTTTCGACAACATTCTTCAATTTAATTTACAACCAACATCATTTTGCAAAATTATTTATGTAGTTCCTAAGAGTGAAAAATATTGATCCCTTTCGTCCTCTTTTTCTGTTATAGATCCTTATCTTTTTCTAACCAATTATTTAGCTTTGTAAACCAAACTACAACGGTTGGAATACGTACCATTCCTAATCTCACACTTCAATTGAATAAACAATACCAACATCCAAGTGATAGACTAGGTAGAGGCTCACCTTTTTTCTTTGAAGTCCTGGTTGCAAATCATTTTCAAAATAATGGTGTTTATATATTAGGTGTGAGTTATAATACTTAAATAATAGGAGAAATTACAGGTTATTATCATATTAGATACATGTTTTTCATATTGCTACCTTTAGTTTTTTTCGTTACATGTTACTATCCTAAACTTACCATTTATGATTTCCGTCTATTTTATCAATTAATTTTAACGGAATTTGACTTTCCTCATCATGTGTCATGCACATGACTTTAAAAAATTTCTAAATACCGATTTTGCCCTTCTTCTACAATGGATCAAAAACAAGTTCACCAAAAAATTCAAAAGTTTTGCCGAAACCTCAAAACCAAAAAATCAAACCCAAACCCAAAAAAAAAAAATAAATAAACTATTCAAACCCAACTCCAAATCTATTTCAAAGAAAACAAATATGAAATTCTTACTAGTGGAGCAAGATCCAAGGCTTAGGAGGGGAGACACCAAATCAATGAACATAGATGATCTAAAATTCTTCTATGATGGTCAAGGTTTCGTTTCAATCCAATTAACTCAAACCCATTCAGATATTGTCTTCTATGATATTTTTGGGAATGCTTTGCACAACTTCAATAGTGTGCCTAAGTTGCACTACCACTCAACAATCTAATGTTCCTCTGGAGAGCTCGAGATGACGAGGAAAACCGGCGACGAGCTTGGGACGATGAGGAGCACCGGCAGCAAGCTCAGAAACGGCTAGACTGGCGGTGTGGTGCTGCGGCGACGACAGAGAGCGCGGTGGAGAAAACGACTA